>JARHVA010001589.1:0-127500 GCA_037957365.1 Torreya grandis
TTATGTTTGGGACCTTGATTTTTTTTTCACCATTTTGTGGGCCATTTCATTGAGTTTCTTTTAATTTCTTTCACTTTTTCATTGTTGATTAAGTTTGGATTGTTACTTATCTTTCATCAATTTTTTTTACATTTTCATTTTTTTTTATTTATGTTTAAGTATGGATTACTTATCATACATTGATATTGGTTCAATTATTGTAGTTTCATGTGTCCCTTGGTTTTATTTGAACTATTACTTTTCTTACATAGGATGTATTTGTTGGGTCTTTTGATCATTTAGTAGCCTTTTATTTTTGGCTACCCAATTTACTCTAATTTTATTTATTTTTCATTAGTATTTTGGTCATACTTATCATTTTTCATCCCATCTTACCAATTTTCCAAGTGACTTATTCAACCATGGAAGTTTTTCATTTCTTTTAATCTTTCCTTTGACTACTTAATTTTTAAATTTATCTTTATATCCTTAGGGTTTATCCAAAGTATTTATTTCCACCTCCATGATAAAGACTAAAAATACAATAGATAACCATTCAATGATAATTGTGTTGATGCCTAATTTAGTATCACAAGGTGATCAAAGTGTTTAATAAACACTTATCATTTTAGAATTCAAAGAATTTAGTGCATGAGTTGTAGGTTATGATAATCCTATTATCTATTAATGGAATATAGGCAAAGCAAGTTGATTGTCTCATAATACTTATAATGTTTAGTGGTTGGGAGCCACTGTGGCCTATAATTCTTTGCAAATATGATGGAAATATATACTAATAAAGTGAATTATGCTCAAATATAAGCCTAAAAATAAAATAAAATGGATATTCACAATGAGGCTTAATTTAAAATGAATTAGTTAAAAAAATAAGGAAAAGGAAGGGTAGGATAGATAGAAAATATATTATTGATCTTTACTCTAGATATCATGGAAAAGTTCAAATCTCATCTAGGTATGTACTTAACCAATGTATGACATGAAATAACATAAGCTTAAATCCTATCAAATATCAGGAGAACATCTAAGGAATATGGGAAATAATGTAAATACGAACCAAGCTTACTTTAAAGATTCACCCATATGAGCAGATGGCATATGCATATCTACAAATGTAGAGAAAATAAAATGAATAAAACTAGATAACCTTCAATTAACTTAGAATTGGCACAAGTTAAAAATTCTACATTCAAAGGTACACACCAAGAGTCTACAAGAACTATTCAAATCTAAAATTTAGAACATTCAAGTGAAAGAGAAACCATATAACAATTAATACAAATAAAATTAGACAATATTTTTAGAATTCCTTACTTGCATTAGTTGCTCAAATATTTACACAAGTTTTGTCTCTAAAACCCCCTCCTTTTACAATTGACAATACTCATTTTATAGAATGTAAGGAAGTATGTTGGTCAGTCATATCCAATTAAAAAAAGTACAAGTGTTAGGATAGTTGTCCTTTTTAGAAATGCTCTAGAATACAATAGACTTTCCCTAATGGACTAAATTATAGGTAATGTTCTTCACAAGTTGCACATGCCTTTACAAAAAGAATATTCCATCTTCAAATATTACAATGTCTTTAAGAAAAAGAATATTCCTAACTAGCTTTGAGGCCCTTATGTCGATGCAGTCTCCTATTTTTGTTGAAGACCCTTCATTACCTTCTTATTTTTCTTATCAATTAACCTGAGGTTAACAAAAAGCTCCATAAATAGTTCATATTCTTGGTCTACCAAGTTTTTAAAGTCTCTATCATTCTTCCCAAGGCTTCTTTAATGCTCCTTGATTTAGCAATCTTTTCCTTTGTTATTAGAATCGTATCCATGACATGGTTGTTATCTATTTTAGATTTGTCTTGGATTTTAAGCCTTATTTCATACATGACCAAGGTGGTCCTATGATTTAACTCTTCATATATGATGAGGTCCATGGATCTGAGTGTAGTGAGTTTTGTGATCTTGGTCCCTAGGAAGTATTCCATCAGGTTTAATAGTTCCTTATCATCCTTAAGGAGATCTTCCAAATAATTAGACTATGTGTTAAAACCCTTGATCTTATCCATAATAAATCTCATGATTGTGTTTAGATGAGCCATTATAATGGTCTTGAAACTAGGTATTTGATCTTCCATCAAAATGTTGATCAACTCTTTTATTTTATCTCTTAAATCCTACCATTCAATGATTAATATTTTTGTTGTTTTATCCTATTAGCTCAATACATTATGTCTAGGCATTATTAAATTTATATAATTAAACATTTCATAGAAATATTATTCAAAAATCTTAATCATAACATCAGGAACTGATAATATAACTTGCTTCTCCAAATTGTCCTTTTGCTTTTGTAGATCTTCCTTGTGTTGTTGCATGCCTTTGAGGGAAACCTACAACTAGGATGACTATGCTTGGGCCAATTAAAGCACATTTTCCTCAAAAATAGGGCTTTCTCTTAGTTTATATACTCCAATATAATTTATTCCAATGAATGTGTTGGGACCAATATACCCCAATTTTTTGAAAATAGGGACCTTTAAGAAACCTTGAGCTTTGAACATGGAAATTTAGCATGTTAAGGTCATTTATAGAATTTGAAGATCATCCACTTCATCAAAAAAGAGATTAATTATTATTTTTTCTTTATTTTTGGCCTAAAAATGCTAATAAATGTTCTTTATGGCTTTTAATTGTAGGTTCCATGTCATTTGTTCCTAAGAATTTCATATTCTAAAACCCTAAAAAAACCCTCAATTCAAATTTGAATAATGGTGGGAACCAAATTGATGGGAACCCTTTTAAAATTCATTTTGGACATAAGTATAAAACTCATGTTTTAAAGCTTAGTCATGTTTTTTAACATGACTAAGACTTAGCCTAAAAATCTTGGTCCTCTTTGTTATTTCCCCCTTTAAATTTCCTTATGCGCCTAACTAATATTCATTCTATAGGGGTATTTTTAATATTTCCTATATTAACCTAATGTTTTAACCCTAATTCCCCATTGTATTTATTAAATACTAATGGGATCTTAGTATTAACATCTTAGCTTAAGTTTTGACTCCCCAAGTCTAATTCTATATTAGTTTGGTCCTTAAGTTTATACCTTAGCCTAAGGTTTTAATCTTAAAGCCTTGATGTATTTATTAATACAATCGACACCTTAGTCTTAATACCTTATACTAGGTATTTTATATCACCATGATCATATATTAACTTATTTGCATCTTGCAGGATCTAATGGCCCTCACTTTATCATAGCATTTGATCCAATAGAGCAAGTAAACCCTGAGATTCAACTTAAATAACATGAACCTCATATAATTTAATGGTTCATTATTACTCACAAAATTTTGATCAGATATCTTAAGGAAGGACAAACATAATCCCACACATATCCCACTGGCCAATCATATTCAAGCTCTCAGATCATGATCAATAGTTCTCACTTCATTACAAAGACTCGATCAGATAGAGTGAGGCATAGTTGAAAAGTTAAGGGAATATGGAAGGCCCAAATGATTGAGATGAAACACCCCTAAATTAAATGATCAAACCCAAATGGGTCTTGCTTGATAAAGTGACCAATCATGAATGAGTTCTTAGATCATAATATTACGATTGTCACTTCATCGGCAATCTTGATCAGATGGAGTGAATTAAGTCCAAGACCCTGGGAAGCCCTATAGAGGTGCCAAGTGGCACTCCTTTATTGGGCCACAAGAATTTTATGAGCTTAAATTGACATTCACATGACCATCACTTAATGTCCACAAATATGTATTTGACATCCACATGATTGTCGACTTTAAGTCCATCAAATTAAAAGCTTCACCAGCTTAATATTGATGTTCATGAGACCATAATTTGATGTCTATGAGGATGTATTTGACATCTATGAGACCATAAAATTTAAGCTAATGAATTATTATATTTAGGTTCAAAATTCACTCCAAAATCTTACTAGAAGGCTCAAAAATGGTTTTACAATCTAGGGGAAGTGCTCAAAAAATGCTCAAACACTAGAAATCTTCACTTTTCAAAATGTGGAAATGGTCTTATGATCTAAATATATGAAAAATAATATTATTTTAAATTTATAATTTAAGATCCCCATGGAATTTTGTTCAAATATTATGAACCTTAAACTATATACTTATACTAAGTCTTATTTTAAAAGAGGGTCTTTATTACATAGAATTTGGACCAAATATGTCTAACCAAAGGTTTTCATGTGTTTGATAATAAATTAAAACCCTTTTAGTGTTAGAAAATTATATCATTTTGAACCCCTTTTGAGCATGATTTTTAAGGTTTGGTATAAATATTTTAGACCAATGCATACATTGTGTTTGCTAAAACACAATGTAAACATTGGCTTAAAACATTTAACTTTGGTCCCTTTTATGTAATTTGGAAAACTTTGACATAAATCACTTAGCCTAAGTTTTAATTCATGCTTAATAAACATGAAATAAACCTTATCCTAAGGAATTTAAGTCTATGTCCCACCTTTAATAATATGCTAACTTAAATTTTAGGCATCTCTGTAGATTAATAATTTGTACTTCATCACTAGATTTTCATCCAATGACACAAGGCTCATGTAGACTTTTCAATAAGACCCCAAGAACCCATGAATTTTATGCATGGAGAAAGCTCATTAAAGGTAGACCTAACAAGATGATCCAATGGTTCACACTTTGTCACTAGATTTTTATCCATTGCTGTAAGGGTGCTCATAACTTTTCAAAGGCCCACAAGCTCACCACATGGCCAATGTTCATTCAACAAAGCATTGACATAGGATTTAAAGCATAGGGAGTCACATAAATATGTCAAGTATCATAACCACATATCTCATCACAAAAAGAGCTAATCACAAAAAGGGCCTAAATTACAATCAATGGCTCGTGGTAATCCAAGATTTTAATCCTATTGTGTAAAATAAAAGAAGGTATTTTAAATACCAATGGCTAGTGCTCAAATGGTGTTTATGAAAAATTCTAAAAGAGGCCTAAACCAATTCCACATAGGCACCATGTAAGCAAAAAAGGACAACATACATGATCTTATGGGTTCAAAAATGCAAAGGTATAAAGGCAAATGTCCAAATCAAATCCAAGGCATGTATAAGCCAAATCCTATATATATTTTGCTATTAAAGCTTTGAAACCTTAAACCCTACATAAAATCAACCCAAATGGACTAAATTGGTTGAAATTTGATCCAAGGAGAACTTAATTATGTTTTTGAGCATAAGAGATCTTTCAAAAAGATCATCTACAATCCATTGTGAATAATTATCAAAAATAGGGACCATGGTAGCTCACAGATAACAATTAAAGGAAGAGATCAAGTTCTACTTGTCAAAAAATAATAAATGTTATATATTCAAAGATATATAATTATACTTTTCTTCCCTAAGTGTCCTGGGCATTAGGAATTGGTCAGATCTCTTCTTCATGGTAAAGGAGTTACAACCCATTTCTAAGGAGGAACATAGAATTACCACCACAAGCAAGAGGCAATATGACCTGGTTGTAGTCCAAATGGCTAGCCTTCACCATGACATGGTAAAACCTAAGGTATTACATTGTATAGACATCTTCACCACCATATTTATTGATTATAGAGTAGATAATGAATAGATCATCAGGAAGGGAAATTCCAAAAAGATAGCCTATATTTCCCTTATTGCTTTTGATAAATATTATAAGCTCTCTCTCTTCCCCATGTGGATTTATCCAAGATCAAAGAGTGGACCTCCAAACATGACCTAAATTCTATCTTTATACCCTATCTACACCAAGGACCCCATATCTTCAAGGAATTTGAGGGTAAAATCCCAATAGTATAATTTAGGGAGGGCATTAGGGAAATAATGACCCTATTGAACTAAGACTTTGGAGCCCCCTCAACCACATATGTTAATAAAATATAGGTTCTCTTTATACATTTCATGGTGGAAGAAAATCTCACCCCTCTAAATAGAGATTTGATCAGTGTCTTCCTCACCAAGCATTTCACTACCATTAAAAGGAAGACATCTAAGCAATTTTATATGATGTCATACCTATTAGATGCCCTAATTTCCTCAATCAACTTCACTAGTATTATATATTGGTATCTTGAGGGAAAAAATAACATTTCCCACCATTACTCTAAATTACACATCTTTAAGTGTAGGAACCATATGTAGTTTATTTGTGATTGTGTTTACCTAGACATAGTGGAGGCCATCATAGGTGTTCCTATGCCTAGGGTCCATCCACTCATTAATAAGTATGTTAAAATGATGTGGGACATATGGTATTACCCTATTTGTAGATTTATCAAGGTTAAGGGGATCATGTCCTAACCTTATAGATTACAAGTATATGTTCTAAATAAGCTTGTAGAGTAGGTAATTGCCTCCCAACTCATCCATGGCATTTATGGGACCTATAAGGAGAAGAAGGGTCTACTCCACCCATTCCCTTTGATTATTTGGAAAACCATATTGAAAGACTATGAATAGGTGTAAATCATGTCCACATAAAAGGATTCATTTGGCTTTTAGCTAGATGAACTCAAAATGTGGGATCTAAAGAACATAGTGGGTCAACATTTAAAGGACAAAAATCTCTCCAAGCCTGAGTATGTACATTAACTCAATGTTCATGACACCATATATATTAAGGTTAATAATTATGAGGAACTATTGGCTAGGATCCAAGGCCACAACATCAATTTTTAAAATTGGTTAACCAAGGATGACAAGCCATCAAGAGAAGCATAGCAAATACATCCTTTGCAATATCACTTACTACTTGGACCATCTAAAATAGCCCAGGAGTAACCCCAAGTAGATTAGCCATAGCCACAACCCCAAGAGTAGGTTGTGCAAGGCCAAGATGAACAAGGCCATGGAAAGGATAAATTAGGAGAAGTGAAGTTGGAAGAGAGGCTTGGAGAGGGGACCTCATCTTCAATACTCCCACAAAGGCCACCTTCCCTAGTTTAGTACATAGATATAATAGCCTTAGACCCAAAAGAGACACTTGAGGGTGCCCTCAAGGAATTTTTTGAGGCATATGACACTGATAAAGAAGAGGAAAAGATTGAAGAAGCCCTAGTCAAAGAAGGAGAGCCCAAGAAGATAAAGGGAAAGATCTTACTTTAGGTATGGTCCCTATGACATCTTAAGAAAAGAGGAAAGTAAATCTAGCATTGGCTCCTGTAAGACCAAGGAAGAGATCATTATTGACAATATTTCACCCAAAAAGTGAGGTAAACTTGTTTAGTGATGAATTACCCATTCATGGGATAGTTATCCCTTACTTATTCATTTATGGGAAATTACAAAAAAAACCTCTTTCCCATTCAAGGGCCATGACAAGAGTTATTGATGCTGAGATACAATATAACATGAAGCCATGGACAAGGGATATGGTGAAGGAGAAAGAAGAAAGGAGGATTATGGTCACTCAAAGACCATAAAGTAAGAAGATGGATGCTTTAGGATCATCTAGTAGTTCAGGTGTAGAGGTCATATAACCTCCCAAATTTAAGAAGCTAGTCACTACCATCCAATTTGACCCTAAAATAGCTAGATTAGAAAGGGTTATAACTAGGAAAATTATGGTTAGAATAGAGGATTTCACATTTTAAAATGTGGAACCCTTTATGGGATTACCCCCAATTGAGGTTCAGTAGCTTGGTGAGGTTACCATTCATGAAGAGGATGTGGAAAGCTTGATTGAATCCCAACCAGTATAGGCTAAAGCTAGAATCCATGGTATGTAGTAGAGGATCTATAATTTTGAAAGAGAAAAGGAAAACCTAGAGACATATGGAATTTTATCAATACCTAAGGAAATGGCCAAAATGCTTGATGAGTCATTTTATGACATGTTTGAGGAACTCAAAATAATAAATTTAAGGCAGATTGCATTAGCATATTAGAGTGCATTATCCAAGATCTTGGTCAAACAATGGTAAAATTTAGAAGATAAGATAGCTAAACTTCTCAACATCCAAGTAAGGAAATAGATCCCAAGCTTCAAAACCATCAGTTTGGGATACTTGAGCACAATTTTGGGAATTATGGTTGACAAGGATGAAAGTTTGAGTACATGAAAAAATAATTTAGAAAGGCTCCTAGAAGATGATAAGGAGCTAATTACAAGGATTGAACAAATTTTTAGGACCATGCTTATATATCCTACATGACCCACTAACCTTGAAATCATAAGTGATGAGGAATTCAAACATAGGGATACTTTGGTAACTTAAGAAATCAAAGGAAAGAGCTAAGGAAAATATGGGGATAATAATAGTAAGATCCTAAAAGTGATATTCAATGATATAGAGAGGATAAATTAGGCTAGGGATCATTAAAGAATCCATGGATAAAAATGATAGAGAATTTGATGACTTGGTAGATCAAGAGGAGGAGCATATCCTAAAGCTTATTGTCGATCTAAATCTCATTAATAAGTAACATACTAAGGCAATGAGTATCCTCCAATAACAATAAGTAGAGGGCCCACCAACAAATTAGACAATATTCTATTTTTTAGAATTTTAGAACTTTTTGAAATAAAATATTCTATTATAAAGGCATATGCTAGTCTATTAACATATTTCCCCTAGGTTAGTCTAACTATAGAAGACAAGTGTATTTTATAAATTATGAGGATAGTTGTCCTTATTTTTTGTAGACTTGTATATTATAACTAATTAGTATACTCCCTGACCTTTCTATAAGGGCATGTATTACCATTTGTAAAAGAGAAATATTTTTGAGAAATTTTTATACATTTGAAGCAATTGATATAATCAAGGAGTTTTGCAAAGATTTTCCATATTTGATGTGTTAATTGTTAATATAGTTTGTCTCTCAATTGCTAATTAATGTCATGAATTTGAAAGGTTTCTTTGAATATTGAGTTACATTTTCTAATAATAGGGTTTTTAATTTGTGCATATGCTAAATTAGTTGTATGATCTTAGGTTATACTTCACTTCATTTTGCTCTATATTCAGATGTGCAAATGATTTTTGATTATAGTAGTAAATCCTTAAAATAGACCTAGTTCTTACTTGTGACTCTTTACATTATCCTTTGAAGTTTGCCTATTATATAGTGAAATTTGAGCTTATACTAGGATATATTGTATATTGGTTTGATTGTTCTCTCAGTTGTAATTGATGCTTTGTCATGATATTTGAGACTAAGATTGGCAATCACTCATTTCTTTTCTACCTTACCCTTCTCTTTCCTCCCTTTTTTACATCAGATCACTCTTGTTTTAGCTTTTTTATAAATATCCATTTAGATTAGTTTGTAATAATAAATATGGAACATAATTCACTAAGTATTAAAAAATATTTTTTACAATTCATAACTAATGGACTAGATTGGCTGCCAACCACAAAATCATATAAATATTTTGGAACAGTTTATCTTGCCCTACTATTATTTCACCATAGGTAACTAGATTACCAAAACCTACAACTCATGCTTTGAATTTTCTAAATTCTAAAATAAGAAGTGTTTTTTAAACACTAAAATCACTTGTGATTCATTTAGAAGCATCAACAGGAGAAGCTCCATTCATGCTAGAAGAAGGGCCATGAATTCTTCAAATCTTTATTGATCTTAGTCTTTTTTATCTAAAGATCAATGTATATTTATGTTTTTGAGTGAATTATTTGCTTATAAGTGTAAATAGCTTTGATATTTTCTATTTATAATGCTTCTTTGTGCTTCCTTAGACAAAGATTGAAGTTCTTTGGGTATTGAAGCTTGTTTTTTATAAAATTAACTTTAGCTTTGAAAATCCATAGTATTTGAGGCTAGGATGGCTCATTTTGATCAAAGTTTGGCATATCTTTCATAGATCTTATTTCCTTTAGGCTTAGACTTATAAAGATAGATCATATTCACATAATTTAATTCATCTTTGAGCTAATTCAATCAAAGATCAATGTCCTTTTCAATTTTTCATACCACCTTTGAAAAACAAGCTCAATGTGCAGGTCTAACTTTTGTTCTCGATAAATTTAAACTTGATACATTGTATTTTAGGTAGGATCTTCAAGTTTCAAGATATAATTTTCTAGGATTAGAACAAGATCACACTTAGAGACTAGGGGGCTTTGCTTAAGCATGAGGTCCATAGGAAAGCCAAATGTGATAAAGGTAAATGCAGGAGATCCAAATCTCTTCCAAATTCACCCCTTTAAGGTACCATTTCCTTCAATCTTCATCCAAGTATGGCCTTGTTGGGAGAGTCTTCCATCAATGTACCAAGTGTGTTATATGACCTCCCATGTAACCCTAAGAAGTACTTACCTACATTTAGTCTAATGGGTATAATAACTATTGAAGAACATATAAAATATTTTAAAGTTCCTTAAGATTGCCAAATGTTATGCATGAGGATGTAGCTTTTAGGTTATTTCCCTTCACCTTTAAGGATGTTTCTTATGAATGTATTTAAACTTTCCAAATAATTACATCACTAGTTAGGATGATTTCAACAATGAATTTATATATCAATTTTGTAATATTGTTAGTCCTTGTGTTATCTACCATCAATTTACCACCATTAAAAGAGATGAAAGTAATCCTATTATGTCTTTCAATGCTATATTTCAAAAAATGTTTAGTATGACCATAGACCCTTATAAGCCTGATGATTTTTTAGCTCAAAGATTTACAAAAATGTAGTAGATCCCATGACCTTTGTATTTTTGAAGAGATCCATGCTAGCCATAGCTTCATTATCTAGATCCTATGTTGAGGTAGTAACCATCAATGATTAGATGTAGCCCCAAGGATAAATGGCATATCATGTGTCAAACATCAACCCATAAATTCCTGTGATGAACTTATTCCCAAATAATAACCAAAATATCCCAACCTTAAATCAACTCCCAAACTTAACTCAATTACCATTGAGTCATGTAGCTCCAAATAAGAATTTAGGATTCTTAAATCATCCTACTAATGGTTTCAATCCAAATGATCAAAGGTATTTGGTATCATCTACTAACAACAATAAAGTACATAATTATAAAACTCCTAAAAATGAGAATGAATCTATCTTAAAAATGGTCCAAAAGTTGAGCACTAATTTTCTTTAGCTACAAAATCAAGTTGGAAATACTAATGAAAGTTTAGGTAAAAACTTCTCATTTCAAAGGTATAATAGGCCAACTAATAGATTTTAGAATGATAATTTTCATAATAATAGGAATAATGAGCCATCATCTAAAAATAAGACCATGGATATTAACCTCACTGATATTGCATTACCTAATTATTGTAGGGTACATTACACAGCGAAGCATGGTAAAATTGATTGTATTAAATTTTTCAAAGCTTTTAAGGCTTTCCAAGAGGAGCTAGATACATTTGAATTGGTCCCTAATAAAGAAAATGGTGCAAATAACTCTAGATACAAGTCATCTGATCAAGCCTTCATGGTGGACACCTTTGATTTTCCATTTCAAGAGGAAAATGAACCTGATGAGATCCCTAAGGAGATCCAAGCCTTTCAATAATTATTTAAGAAGACCTATCCCTTGAGGAATAAAGAGTAGAGGTAACCCTTGACTACCTCAATGCCTCTAAGAAACTTTGGAAATCCTCTAGACACTTCTTCAAGCAATAATCTAGAGCCCCGTAAAGGGAGTACTCCTAAAGCTAGCATTGAAATTTGTAGTTCTTCTAAACTTGGTTATAACATAACTGAGAACATGAAAAAGGTAAAGGCTAATCTCACTTTTCATGAACTCATACATATTATACAGTAAAGGGACTTCCTATTAGAGTCATTGTCAAAAGGTTCCAAAAATCCACCCAAGGTTGATCATGTCAATATGACTATACATAAAGCCAAGGTTGACTCCTTATTTCTTGACCACTATTAGGATGTTTGGTAGGAAATTACATAATTACTTATTATATTCAAGAGAATATACCAATATCATATCTATATGTATATGCAAAAAACTTGTCCTGACTCCCATTAAGTTTGATAGGGTTATCACCCAATTAGACAAATATAGAGTTAGGGTAATAGGGGAACTTCTAAATGTTCACATGCAACTAAGTTCTAATCCTAGTGTGCATAAATTCATTGATATTTAGGTTCTTGATATACCTAATGTTTATGGAATTTTATTGAGTAGGGAATGGACTAAGGCTTTGAATGGTTACATGTCCATAGATTGCTCACATCTCTAGCTACCTTGAAAGGGAGTTCCTAATTAGATCAAAGTTGAGAGAGAGTCAAAGATGAAACATATGATAACTGAGTATAATTATTTAAACAAGAGGGTCAACATAATTGACTTAAACTTATGTTTTTTCACCCTAGATACTGATAATCTATGTGATCCCAAGAGTGCTCATGTTGTTTTTGGATTATGGAAGTTGCATTTTAATGGTGTTAGGTGTAATGTTGGATCAGGCATTGGTATTGTTTTAAATCACCCTAATAATATAAAGTATCATGATTTTTACAAGATCCAATTCCCTTGTACTAACAACCTTGTTAAATATGAAGCCATTATCCTAGGTTTACAATTTACTATAAAGAATAAGGTCAAAGAATGGCTAGTTTATGGGGATTCAAAACTAGTGGTGAACTAAGTAATAAGCAAATACCAATTTAAGATCTCATACCTAAAAATGTATAAGTTTAGGGTTTGGGATTTAATTGAATCCTTTGAAGCCTTTGGCATCATTTCCATCCTAAAAGGAGAAAACTAAGATACTAATGAGTTGGCATCTACTACAGCCAACCCCACACCCAACCAAGCTTCCCCTAATTTTAGCATTGAGCTGATATCTTGTCCTTCAATGCCTAATAATGTTAACCATTTTAAAGTTTTCAATGATGATCAATAAATATTGGATTTCATGACCAATTCTAGAGCATTTGATGCTCATGTTATTGATGAGACTGATGAAAATACATATAAGGAAGACAAATTTTATGGTAAAGTCATTCAATTGAATGACAAAAAGATCCCTAAGGGGATGATTGCTTTGGAGAGACTATTTGATCAAGCTAAAGTTTTTAAAGTTCCCAAGGTAAGTGGGAAATATTATAATTTTGTTGATCTTGGCATCCAAGATCAACCCCAACTAGTAAATATTGGAAAAACCTACATAAACATTGAAAACAAGAAATCTAAAGATCTCCTTACCCAATATAGGGATGTCATAGCTTGGTCATATGATGACTTAAAGATATTTGATCCAAGGGTCATTACCCATATTATACCCCTTAAAGAGAGTTGAGAACCATTCAAGTAGAAATAGAGGCCTGTAAAACCTATCTTAGAACCTATGATCTTTAAAGAAAGTCAAAATATTATTAGATGTTTGGATAGTCTTCCCCATCAGGCATTCTACTTGGGTGGCTAATTTGGTGCCAATCAAGAAGAAGAATGGTGGGATTAGACTTTGTATTGACTTTATAAACTTAAACAAAGCATAAAAAAATGATAACTATCCCCTTTTTCCCTAGACTAAGTGATTTAATTTATTTCAAGTTCAACTATGATGTCTTTTCTTGATTGATTTTTAGGTTACAACCAAGTTTTGGTTAATAGAGAAGACATGATGAAGACAACTTTCACCACAAAGTAGGCAACCTTTGCTTACAATAAGATGTCCTTTTGACTAATAAATGTAGGAGATAATTTTTAAAGAGATATAGACCATGCCTTATAAGTATTTATGGGTAAATTCATCATTATATATATGAATGATCTAATAGTTTTTTATAAAAATAGGGAAGATCACTTCATGCATTTATAACATGTTTTTGAAAGATGTAGATGGTATGGCATTTCCTTAAACCCTAAAAAGAGTATCTTTTATGTGATTGAAGGTAAATTTTTGGGTCATGTTATAAATAAGGATGGAATCTCTATAGATCCTAATAGAGTGGAGGCCATATCTAGAATAGAGTATCTAAATAGTAAAAAAATCAAAAATCATTCTTTGGTAAGATAATTTTTGTAAGAAAGTTTATTTCTATCTTTACAGAGATTATCAAGCCACTGAATGATATGTTAAAGGATGACAAAGTCACATGGAATGAATAATCCATAAAGGCATTCAATAATATCAAAGAGTCCATTATCCAAGCTCCAGTCCTTATAAGTCTTGACTTCTCAGGGGACTTCTACCTCTATTCATTTACATCTGACCATACTATGGCTACAGTGTTAATTTAGAAAATTGATGGGTGTAATCAACCAATAGATTTTATGAGCACTAATTTTAAAAATTCTAAGTTAAATTATTCATTAATTGATAATTAGGCATATGAATTAGTTAATATAGTTGATAAATTTAGGCATTATATCCTTAGAAATAAGGTACATGCTATCTTACCTAACCCTACCACCAAACTTATGTTAAGTTAAAATAATTTAGGAGAATGTAGAGGTAAGTGGATGTCAGTTATGTATGAGTATGACTTGGGAATGAAAATATAAAAAATTTATAAGATTTCAAGGTTTGATCTAGATGATTGCTAATACTAACCCTAGGCTAAGTATTATGCAAGTAGATCAACATAACTTTCAAGCTAGTGAGTGGTATGATTTAGTCATACATTTTCTAATTAATGGTACTTATCCTACAAGATTATCTATGGAGCAAAAGAGGTCCCTTAGGTTGAATTAAACCCACTAATTTATCAAGGATGGGATCTTGTATAGATGAAATTTTTAAGTGGTTTATTTGAGATGTGTCTCACAAGAAGAAGCCACTCAAACCATGAGCACCTTCCATGAAAAGTTAGGAAGTAGGCATCCATCTAGAAGAACCAAAACCCATAAAATTTGTAGAGTTAGCTATTATTGTCTAAATATTTTTAAGGATGCTCACAAAAATGTGAGGGAATGCCACTCATGTTAAATTTTTAGCACCAAGGAGCAAAAGTTAGTAACGCCTCTATAACCAATCATGGTTAACAAACCCTTTATATAATGGGGGTTAGACTTTGTTGGGGTAATCAACCCTAATTAATTTTAAGGTCACAAGTATGTCCTTACTATCATATACTATTATATAAAGTGGAATAAATTTTTAGCCACTAAATAATTTAGGACTAAAGAAGTGATCAACTTCTTGGAAGAAAACATGTATACTAGGTTTGGAACCCCTATCTCTCTAGTGTGTGACAATGGGTCTACATTTATATCTATAGAGATGAATGAATGGGATTATTATAATGAAATAAATCTCAATATTACATCCAACCATTATCCCCAAGTTAATGGAGTCTCTAAATCTATAAAAAAAACCTAAAGAAGGAAATCAAGAAGTCTGCTATAGACAAACCTAGGAGTTGGCATAATCTCCTTAAATTTATACTTTGGGTTGATAGGATAAGAATCAAGAAATCCTTAAGAGCCTCACAATTTCTATTGGTGTATGGAAAATAACCTATCTTTCCTATTTTTTAAGAGTAATTTTTAGTTTTAAGGATCTTTGGAAAGAAAAGAAACTCGATACAGGTGTGGTTGAAAAACTTGTTTGGTTGTGCACACATTGAATTAGAAGATGTGAATAGATCCTCTTTGTCTTGGGAGGAATACATATAGATAATAAATCACAAAGGAAAACTTGTTTTTTAGATAGATAGTAAGGTGTATTTTATAGAGAGAGCTAGATCCTAGAAGTATTAGATTCCTTAAGGATTGTCAATCCACATGTTTTAAATAATTAAGTTCATAAAATTGGAAAGAAGATACTTGAATAATTAATAAAAGATTAATGAAATTGAATAAAAGAAAATCTTATTCAAAAAAGAGACTATAAATGATATAATTAGTGATAAATTTATTAGTACTAGTGCTAACAAGTCAGGGTATTGCTTAGAAAATTAGAAAGGGGCCTGTGAATAGGCAGGGACATATAAAAGTGAATTTGGTTGGGTGTAAGAGGGTCAAATTATTTTATTGGTTTTTAGTGCCATAAGTGACCATTGTTGGTCATGAAACCATAATGTATTAAGGGTAGCCATCACTTATCAAGTGACCATCATTAGTTGAGGATAACCATCACTAGTTACCTATCAGTGAATCTAGAAGTGAAACTAAGGTTTGGGTTTGCTAATTAATGAGATATAGAAAGTGGATTTGGGGAGATAGCTTAGGCTTGGAATGAAAAATTGGTAAAAGAATACAATAAAATTAATACTTGTCTTACCATAAATTCATTGGTGGGTGGTCGATGTGGATTTGCCTATTGGTGAAATCTAGGTTAATTTTGGTAGCATAACGATACTTGAGAGCTTAGTGGAGGGTCGATGGAAAGTAGGCTCCCTATGTGATGACTGATAGCACTTGATAACATGGATTGATCTAATTGACCTACAAAAATATATTTTAGATACAAAGAGGTCTTGATAACAATTATAGATGGTTTGACCTCCCAAGCCTCTCTCTCTTATAGGCACAAGAAAGAGGTGGAAGTAGTTGTCTAAACTAGACTTGAAGAAGGCTTCCAAATATAAATCATCCATGAAAAGGGCTCACAACTAGATTTAGATTACCATATTTATAAAATCAAGGTGATGGTTTACATGTAGGTTACATGTTGAGTCCAATTTGTCCAACCTGACCATCATCAATCAAGGACCTAGGAAAAAGATAAGTTAAAATGAGTGAAAAGGTGAGTTAATCTAGATAAGTGAGTAACTTAACTCTGGATTAGGTAAGTAGGTTAGGCTAGGTTTGTTTGTCAAACTTATAGGTGTATTTAATATAGGTTTAAGAGAAACCAAAGGTATTATGATGACTAAGACCATGTGTATGGTTTTATAGTGTCTACATTTTACCCCTTTTCATTATTTAGCTTGTGTGATTGAGCAGTAAAATAAAAATGGAGATTGGATCTATATTTACTTGCCTTGAGAGTAAGAGGAGGTGTTTCCCCCTAAAACTAAGAGATGGTGAGGTGAAATGTAGGTGGGTATGGGTTTGATAATAAGTAGATGGTAGGTCACAAAGTAGGTGATAAAAATAAGGCTTGGGCATGTCAGATTCAAAAATGTGCATAAAATGTGACAAAATGGTGTGATATCTAAGATTATGCAAAAGACTAAAATTGAGAACATTGGTAAAAAGTAAGGGTCAGTGCTAAAGAGAACAAGTGATAAGTTAACTGCATAATCGTCTAAAGGTGTGGTGGCTGGGAACACTCATAAATCCCAATCTCTTAAGTGATTTCTATGTTCCCAGTGGGTTTCCAAGGTAGACAATGTTCCTAAGGAAAACACAAATGGGTCAAGTGTCATAGGTATTTGAGGTAGGAAGTGTTCCCATTGAGACACAAGTGGGATGTTGTGCATGAAGTGGCACAAAATACAAAAGGTCAACATGGCAATGTTATTGCTATGGTTAAGGGAATAGGAAAAAAAGTGTCACAAACTTGCACACTAGATAGGTTAAAATATACCAATGATGAGGTGATGAGGGTATCAAGTTGGTGGTCATGGCTAAGCTGACAGTATGTGCACAAGGCATTTGGATGCTGCCTACATAGTAATGTGGATGAAATATCCAACAAAATTTTGGGCCAAATTTAGTTCTTCCCATGTGGGAAATATATGGCTAAGAAACTAGGTTGATTGTTGGAAGGGGCTTCAGGGGGACTACCACCAAGTGTAGGACTAGATGGGGCCAGTGGTAGAGGTATAGGGCCAGATAAGGTCGGTGGGGTCCCATGATTATGCTTGGATATGTGATTTTGGTACATTATTTTGAGACTAGCCAATGTAGCGAGATGTATATTTTGTTAAGAGAGAGTTTGATACATTGTACATGTATTATTTTTGACTATTTGATGTATATTATGTATGACATTTGATGTTTTATATATTATGGATGTTTATAGTTTATGTGATGTTCATGTTTATGATTTATGGTCATGGATACTCATGGTTATGGTTATTTGACTCAGTAATTTAGGCTTGTGATGTTTAGAAAGTCAAATTATGATGTTTTAATTTTACTCATGGTTATGATAGGATATATTATGGATGGATATATATTATGGCTCATTTTTATGGTTATATGGATTGAATGGTGAATGGTATATGCTATAATGTTTTTCTCATTGATTTGGTTTATGGTGTAAGAACATGTTTAGAGGCTTACAAGATGTGATGGATTAGTTAATGTTTATGGTTGGTTGCTATATGTTTACATTGTGCTTGGCTCATTAATAGATAGACGTTATTCTGCTTGTTAATATTATTTGTGATGTTTATGCTTTTGGTATGATGTTTTTTGTTCATGATAGTAAAAGTAGGACTACATAAACTAATACAAGATGAGAAAAGGAACACAATGCCTTTTTTAGTGGTAAAGAATGATGCAAAACCCAAAATTTGGATTGGCTTAATGAAAGAAAGCCTTTCAAATGTTTTGCATTAGCATACTTAGGTTGATAGATAGGGATTCTAATAACATTGTGTCAAGTAAGCTCATAGTCCCATGCATATGATATGTGGAGGGAGAATTGGATAAACTAGAACCATTAGCGAGACTAGTATGCCTTTTCTATAGGTGTCCAAAGAGGTAGTATAAACAAGTTTATGTCTATATAGAAAGTGTAGATTGATCGATGCAAGAAGTATACTAAGAAGAGATGATTATGGTTTTCCCAAATCATTGATTTTATGAGAGCTGATTATAGTTCCAAAATTCTTTTGCTCTTGCATTTGCTTTTATTTATACTTTTTCTTGAGGGTCTGGGGAAGCTGATTGATGAGGGAAGCTTCCAAGAAATAGTTAGTTTTGACTGATGCTTTACTCAGGCATCCTTCAGGGGAATGGTCATAGTTTATATTCTTAGTTTGAATGCTCTTGATAGCTATCCTTCAAGGGAAAATTCCACCTAATTTTTTGCAATTACAGATGATTTTAAATAGCTATCCTTCAAGGGAGTAATATGTGAATGCTAAGAATGACCCATAGTTTGTTTTTGATATTTGATATTGTTTTTTGGTTTTATTTGATATTGTTTGACACATACATTCTCATACATTTTGAATGGATTAACTTTATGAAGGTAAAAACTAAGCTAACATGGGGGTTCCACAGGTGAAAAGGATGTATAGGTACATCAGCCATAGGAACTGATCTCAAAGAGATGGGAAGTAATATGAGAATCATGCCATGGATAGATACATGATACCCATATTTCAATATTAGGCTATAATTGTGATGGATAATCACATGATTTAGTTTTAGTTGATTTCCCCTATAAAGAGGGAAATGAATGTGGTTTCAAGGGATGAGCTCAAGTTAGACAAATGATGATTGTGATCCTTATCTAACAATAAAAGGGACATAGATGTGATGCATTAAGGGGCCCAAGTTATGGTTTGCCTTCAAGAGAGGATAAATGATAAACTCTTGATCCATACTTATGGGTAATGATCTAGGGTCCAAGCCAATTGAAAGTAAAATTTCCCCTTTTGTTTTTCTCCATATTAGTTACATGTTGATTTTCCTTTAGAACAAGATCTCCAATATTAAATTTTTGTATTTTTAAGTGTTTGTTATAGGATTTTTTGACTCATTCTTGATAGACATGAAGATGGGAAAGAGAAGATAAATGATGTTCATCAAGTAGCTCAGTTGAGCTAAATGTTCTTGATGATAACCACTTTTTGAAACAAGGTCATGCAAAGATATGTGACGAAAAGTTATTTGGACTTTAAGAGGTAATATATCCTTAGCTCCAAACATGAGAGAAAAAGGTGTGGCACCTATAGGAGTTTGGATTCTAGTGAGATATGCCCATAAGGAGAAAGGGATATGCAAGTGCAAATCCTAACCTAAGGCATTAACCATTTTGGTAAGCATGTTATTAAGGGTTTTGTTAAAGGCTTCAACTTGTCCATTTGCTTATGGGTGATAAGGTGACAAAAAGCTAATATTAATACCAAATACATCACAAAGGCCCTAAACTTGTTTGTTTTTGAAATATTTTCCATTGTTGGTGATGATCTTATGAGGAACACCAAAATGGAAGATGATATGGTGGGTGATGAATTTGACAATCTTTTCAACCTTCATTGAGATAAGAGGAATAGCATCCACCCATTTGGTAAAATATTCAGTCATGGTAATGATAGAATGATGTTGTTATGAGGAGTGGGGGTTGATTTCACTGATAAGGTCTAGACCCCATTAAGAAAAGGGCCAAAATTCAAAAGAAATGTGAAGACTATTGCTAGGTGTGTGATGTAAATTAGCATGTTGTTGACACTTGACACACTTTTTCATGTAATTGTAATAGTCTTGGTTAAGGGTGGGCAAGTAATAGCCTAGGTAGAGGATGCAATTATCCAAAGTGAGTCCACTAAAGTGACTGCCAAATATACCCTCATGTGTCTCCTTAATAGCATGAGAGGCTTTTAGACCATGAAGGCAATAGAATAGGAGGCCATCAAAACCATGTTTGTAAAAAATTCCTCACATAATGGTGTAATGGGAGGTGCTCTAAATAAAATCCCAATGGACATTCCTAGAGAGGCCAAAGGGAACTATGCTAAGGTGAAGGTAGTCAAAGGTTTGTTGATACCAAAGGTCAGGAAGAATTTCCTCCACACTAAAGATGGTTGGAGAGTATAATTTGGTGTAGGAAGGTTTAATGAGGTGATGGAAAATGACTGATAGTTTGGATTATGAGGGTGATAATGGGATCTAAGGGGCAATAGAAGCCATGGTATCAAAAAAATTGTTGGTATATCATGGAGTGGTTTGAATATGGTAGTGTTTAAATGATGTTAGGAGATATGTGACTAGTTATCTATATAGTTGCATCATTTCATTCTTACACTGGTAAATGCCATTGGCTTGGTTGACCACTAGTTGGGAGTCACCAAAGATATTGATTATTCTAACTCTCAAGGATAAGGTAGTTTGGAGACCTATTACTAGGGATTCATACTTGGCCAGATTATTTGTACATTTGAAGTCAATTTTAAAGGACAAAGGAAGTGGTTCACTGATAAGGGGAACAAGGATGATATTGGCTCCCCCACGCCACTAATATTTGGAACCATAAAAAAAATGGCTACCTAATTTGTGAAATCCACTTGAGATAGGCTTACAATAGACTCATCTAAGAAATCCAAGGAGGAGGTTGATTTTTTTATAGGGGTGCCTCGATGAGTTGGTCAGTAATGACTTGCCCCTTGATTTATTTTTATTGGAAGAACTCAAAGTCAAACTCAACTAAAAGCATGAACCACTTAGTAATATGTTGTTTTTGGTATGATTTGGAGTGCATGTATTTAATGGGGTCGATATTGGTTATGATAAAAAATTTGTGGTTAATAAGGTAGTGGAAAATTTTGGTGGCCACGAAGACTGTGTCCAAACATAGTTTCTTAGTATGTGTGTACCAATTTTCATATTTGATAAGTGTGTAGCTAATGTAATAGACATCTTTTTCCTTATGTTTTTCATCTCGATGGGTAAACATCACCCCTAAGGAGTGGTATATGGTAGAGATATAGAGTTAAAAAGGTTGGCCATCTTTAGGAAGCATAAGAACAGGTGGAGATAGAAGGTAATCTTTAAGTGCATCAAAGTCCTTTTGACAATCAACATTCCAATTGAAAGAGATTTCCTTTTTTAAGAGGTGGTGGAGGGGTTGACATCGATTGGAGAGATCAAAGATGAAGTGATGAATGGATTGAAGTTTCCCCTATAATCTATGGAGTTGTTTAAGGTTGGTTAGAGGTAGCATCTTGAGGGTGGCTTTGATTTTAGTTATATCAACTTCAATTCTCGTAGGGAAATGATGAGGCCAAGAATTTTGGCTGAAAAGACCCCAAAAATAAATTTCTTAGGATTGAAGCAGACATGATAGTGGGTAAGTGACACAAAGATAATCTTGAGAATGGCTAAATGGTATTTAAAAAGTTTGGACTTCCTAAGAAGGTCATTCACATAGTATTTGATGATTATATGGATAAGGTCATGGACAATATAGGTCATGGCACATTGGTAGGTTGAGTAAATGTTGTTAAGACTAAAGGGTATGAATTTGCAACAAAAATTCCCCCATGGGGTGATAAAGGTAGTTTTGTATTGATCTTTAGGTGTAATAAAAATCTGATTATAACTCAAGAATCTGCCCATGAGAGATAGCATCTCATGGCCTGTTGTAAGACAGATGAGTTGGTCAATTCTAGGTAGAGTAAATGTTATCACTCTAGAGTGCACCTTTCTTGAAGATGTGTAATTACACCTTCTCTACAATTGATACAATGATAACTTCTTAGAGTGTGAGTGACTTTGTGATGAGAAGAACCTCCATAGAGGGTTGGTTCCATTTAGATCTATCAATTATATATGAATTACTATGATTTTTGGGGTGAAAATGGGAAGGAAAAACTTAAAATAAATTCTAATTAAAAGGGGGTGAGACACCTGAACTATCCAAATCCTCTAAAGTTATTGAAATCAATGTACACATATAATTAATGAAATTTATGTTTCTATCCTTAAGCAAAAATGTTTCAGATGAAGGGTTGAAAACCTCTTCAAATGACCTACAAAGGGTGAGATAGAGAGAGATAGGTGAGGAAGGGACCTAAAAAAAGGAGATAAATCTGAATTATACACTGATGCACAATCAAAAACACACTATTCTTCTATCAAAACTCAAATACAAAACAAAAACTTCCTTTATTGATAAATGGTCTAGTTTACAATTTCTCTCTTAACTTCAATAACTAATGAAAAATGGCTTGATTAAGCCAATAAATATGCTTCCAAAACCTAAAATAACCCTAAGTGTAATTCAAAAAGGGAAAGGGTTAGTCTTGGTTGACTAACTCAAGTCTTAACACCTTTTACAATGTTTAAAATATTCAATAAAAGCTTTTCTTTCACAAAATTTACATGCCTCTCCAAAATTTGGTGAAGAAGTATGGTGGGCCCAATCACTAACATTAAATTATCCAAAATTCATCAAAAAATGCATGAATCATTAAGGTTGGCATGGAAGTAAGGAGGTGGGCCCAAGTTTGATAAGTCAAAATCTTGCATGGAATGCTACACCAAAATCCAAAGAAGGGAACTCCACTTAATTTGTTTGAAATCTGATTTGGAGAGAGAAAAATTCCTCCTTTGCATGGAAACTAAGAGTGAATGTAGAACTTGACAAATAATCAAACGGAACTCAAACTAGTCAACCTCAATTAGCCTTCCTTTTCATGAGAATGATTTTTGAAAGATTAAACAAATATAATCATCTTCACCAAATATCATTAAAGTGGTGTGGAACTCAAAATGGAATTATTTGAATAGCCATCCAATGCCAAACTCAAACTTGGTTACTTGATAAATTAAGTCAAATGGACTAGTTCAGCCAAATAAGTCCATTTTTTAAACTTGGACATCATTAAACCTAAAAAAGAAGACATGAACCTAAAATAACAACAAATTAAACCTGAAAAATAATTATTCATCATCAAAATTATGATTTTGATGAGAAAAACTTTGCCAAGTAGTTGACATCCTTGACTAGGCCAATTTTGCATAAATTTCCAATATATTGGCCATTTTTGACCAAATAAAGATTTTAAGATGAATAAAAAGTTCTAATCTTCAATATCCAATGATTATATTCTATTAAATTGCCTTACACTTCAATCTACATGCTTTTTTACACAAAAATGTGATTTATTCCCTCATCTCTACATATATATGCATTAAATTTATATTTATGGAATCCTCTAAAATTTTAATTTATGTTTGAAAATATTTTAGATTGATCCATGGTGATTTTATTTCAATAAAATCCACTTTTTACAAAACTAGTTTTTAAGGCGCTTAGGAAGGTTCTAAAACTAAAACTTCAAAATGATAATTCATGAGGTAAAAACCTCTATATCTCAAACAAATTTCATTTATGTGTGTCACATTTACCCCTCTAACATCCCTAAAAATATTGGGCTTCTGTGTAAACTATATGAAAATTTAGCACATAAATGAAATTCCCCTATGGGAAATTGACTGCATTCTGACCTACCTACACACTTAGTGATTATTCATAAATTAATACCCCTCAACTGATATAAATTATTCATGAATTATAATAAAATAATGTTACTCAAAATATACTAGGATAATTTAGTCCAAATCCACATGTGGTGAACAAAATGAGCATCTGAACAGGTGGTTTGGGAGGGTGTCTAGAACTGTAAAAAGTGAAAAACTTCACAAAGATAAAAATAACTCATAAATTGATTTAAAAATCATGAAAAAATCATAATGGGTTCTTTATAATGCTATAAAAACACTTTGAAGGTACATTTTTCTTGAAAAGTGAAAAAAAAAACCTTTTTGGCCAATATGCCTATTTGTTTGCAAAAGCCTATATAAGCATATTTTTCTTAAAATTTAGATATTTTACACCCTTAAAATGTATTATTATGATTTAATAAAATCATTTCACTATTTTAAAACTTTTACCTGAACTTAGAAACCTCTGTGGCACTCCAGAATGATGCATGTTCCAATACTAATCTCCAATGAACATGCTAAGGACTATTACAAAATAGAAAGTAACTCCACTTATCCAATGGAAATTAAATTTTTTTATAAGGTTATCCAACTCATAATTACTATTTTTACAAAATTTTATGTCCTAAAACCACGTATAACTCCCAGAATGTTCAATTTTATCTCAAAATTAATCCCTGTGCATGGATTATCTACATATTTGACCTTGAAAATGCTCTTTTGTAATGATAATGACCCACTTACAATACATTTTTTACATTTATAAACAAAATTATTATTTTTTATGCCATTAATCCCTAGTTTGACTAACTTTAAAAGGCTATGACCTGTTTTAGGAAAGTTTTCTATGATAGGAGTAGTAATTTGACCTTGACAGGTCAAATTAATAATAATTTTGTTATCACTCTAGAGTGAACCATTATTGAATATGTGAAATCACACCTTATCTCCATTTTATAAAATTTAAACTTCTCAAAGTGTGGGTGACTTTGTGATGAGAAGAACCTCTAGAGAGGGTTGGTTCCCTTTAGATCTATCAATTATATCTAAATTACTGTGATTTTTAGGGTGACAAGGGGAAGGAAAAATTTAAAAAAAAAATCTAATTAAAAGTGGGTGAGACACCTAGATTTTCCAAATCCTTTTAAGTTACTAAAATCAATGCACACATATAATCAATGGAATTTATATTTATGTCCTTAAGGAAAAATGTTTCAAATGAATGGTTGAAAACCTCTTCAAATGACCTACAAAGGGTGAGATAGAGAGAGAAAAGTGAGGAAGGGACCTAAAAAAGGGATATAAATCTCACTTATATGTTGATGCACAATCAAATAGACACTATTCTTCTATCAAAACTTAGATATAGAACAAAAACTTCCTTTATTGATAAATGGTCTAGCTTACAATTTCTCTCTTAACTTCAGTCATTAATGAAAAATGGCTTGATTAAGCTAATAAATATGCTTCCAAAACTTAAAACAACCCTAAGTGGAATTCAAAAAGTGAAAGGGTTAGTCTTGGTTGACTAAATCAAGACTTAACACCTTTTACAATGTTTAAAATATTCAATAAAAGCTTTTCCTTCACAAAATTTGCACGACTCTCCAAAATTTGGCATAGAAGTATGGTGGGCCCAATCACTAACATTAAATTCTCCAAAATTCATCAAAACATGCATGAATCCTTAAGGTTGGCATCAAAGTAAGGAGGTGGACCCAAGTTTGACAAGTTAAACTCTTGCGTGGAATGCTATGCCAAAATCTAAAGAATGAAACTCCACTTAATTTGTTTGAAAGCTAATTTGGAGAGAGAAAGTCCTTTGCATGGAAACCAAGAGTGAATGTGGCACTTTAAAAATAATCAAATAGAACTCAAAATATTCAAATTAAATTAGCCTTCCTTTTCATGAGAATGATTTTTTAAGGATTAAAAAAATATAATCATCTTCACCAAATAGCAATAAATTGGCATGCAACTCAAAATGGAACTCTTTGAATAGCCATCCAATGCCAGACTCAAACTTGGTTACTTGATCAATTAAGTCAAATTGACTATTTAAGCTAGATAATTCCATTTTGAAAAATTTGACACCATAAAACCTAAAAAATAATCCATGAAACCTACAACAACAATAAATTACACCTAAAAAATAATTCTTCATCATCAAAATTATGATTTTGATGAGAAAAACTTTGCCAATTAGTCAACATGCTTGACTAGGCCAATTTTGCACAAATTTCCAGCAGAATGGCCATTTTTATTGAGCTGATAAGAGCACCTTATTGATTATTTCTAACCAATTGAATATTTTAATATGGATAACAATTTCTAAGATTTGAGATCCAATGATTAGATTATGTTAAATTTCCCTGTACTTCAATCTACATGCTTTTTTTCACAAAAAATGTTATTTTTTCCCTCATGTATACATCTATATGAATTAAATTTATATTTTTGGAATCCTCTCAGATTTTACTTTGTGTTTTAAAATGTTTTAAGTTGATCCATGGTGATTTGATTGTAATAAAATCCACTTTTTACAAAACTAGTTTTTAAGGTGCTTAAGAAGGTTCTAAAGTTGGAACTTCAAATTGATGATTCATGAGGTAAAGACCTCCAAATATCTAACTACTTCCATTTATGTATATCAAATTTACCTCTTTGACATATTTTAAAATATTGGGCTCCCATGTGAAATATATGAAAAGTTAGCATGTAAATGAAAGTTGTCTACGGGAAATTGATTACATTCTGACCTACCTACGCTCTTAGTGATTTTTCATAAAGAAAATCCCATAAAATAATATCAATTATTCATGAATTATAATTAAATATGGGTACTCAAAACATACTAGGATCATTTTTTTCCAATTCTACATGTGGTGAACAAAATGAGCATCTGACAGGTGGCTTAGGAGGGTGTCTAAAACTATAAAAAGTGAAAAGCTTCACTAAGATGAAAATTAATCCTTCCTTGCTTTAAAAATCCTGAAAACATAATAATGGGGTCTTTACCATGATATAACAACACTCTAAAATCACATTTTTCTTGAAAATTCAAAAAAACCCTTTTTGGCCAATATGTTTGTTTGATTACAAAAGTCTATATAAAACTAGTTTGATTAAAATTTAGAGTTTTGAAACTCTTTAAAGGAATTATTATGATTTAAAAACATCATACCATTATCTTAAAACTTTTACCTAGACTTAAAATCCTCTGTGGCACTCTAGAATGATGCCTACTCCAATGGTGATCTCCAATGAACATGTTAAGGACTGTTACAAAACAAAAAGTATCTCCACTTGTCCAATGTCTATGAATTTTTTTCATAAAATTATCCAACTCATAATGACATTTTATACAAAATTTTAGGTCCTAAGACTACTTTTAGTTCCCAAAATGTTCAATTTTATCTCAAATTTGATGCTTGTGCATGGATTGTTTGCATATTTGACCTTGACAATGCTCTTTTGAAATGATAATGACCCATTTACAATACATTTTTGACCAAAATTATTTATTTTTAGGCCAAAATTCCTTGTTTTGACTAACTTTAAAAGGCTATGACCATTTTTAGGAAAGTTTTGTATGATAGGAATAGTAATTTAGATTTGACAAGTCAAATTACTAACAATTTTGATGACTTTTAAGGGTTGAATAGACTGCTCGTCAAAGAACTCAAAAAAATTGGCTATGAAAAAATTGGATAAACACTAAATATTGGAAGATCATTTGTGGGTAAAGACACAAACAAGACAACTGACACAAACAACAACAAACATGTCCACGTGTGCACTTAGAGGAATGGATAACAACAACATGAGAATGAAAGAAAAACTACTGAAAGCATGTGTAGATATGCACTTAGAGGAAAAAAATTTATTCTATGATGTACAAACTAACCTCCACCTTGTTGGTCCTCTTAGATCAAATGGAAAACTATTTGATGCACTATGGAACTTTGAAATGTATTTGCTTCCTTTTGATAGCTCTCTTTTGCAAATGGTATCACTTATATGTTCATATTTTTTGGATGATGTAGCTAGGCCTCCAACTTCCATTCTTAGGTTTATAGATTGAAGATATGGATCTAAGATCCAATCGTCCTCCTCCCATATTCTTCTTGTTGTATCAAGAATGTTATCTCTACCTCATTCATAGGCTGGTCATGATTTGACACATTCTCATTCAATGATTGTATTGACAATTATGCTAGTATACCTAGATTAATGTCTTAATTTGACTACATTTGAAGTGGTACTTTGTCAAAGTCTTAATATCCTTGATAATCATCCAAACATGGCTGTAATTTGACTTTAATATCTTCCTGATGAATAACTACAACAATACTCTTTACAAAATATTCATCAATCCCCACTTGGGGTAGAGATGGACTATCAAACATTGCAAAAAACATCTCCAAATCATCCTAAAAGGCCTCTTCATCATGATCAATTGAAAGGACATGAAATTCATTAGTATTCTTACAATTTGAAACATGTTGATCACATATTTCTACTTTTTAGATGAAGTCAAATGAAATTTATTGATCAACTACACTTGTCTCATCTTTATCTTCTCTAGAGAATAAAATCTCAATTGGTCCCACTGGTCATGCCAAAAAAATTTATCACTCTAGAGTGCACACTATTTCAAGCACACCTTCTCTCCAGTTGATACAATGGGATGTTCTTAGAGTGTGGGTGACTTTGTGATGAGAAGAACCTCCAGAGAGGGTTGGTTCCCTTTAGATCTATCAATTATATCTAAATTACTATGATTTTTGGGGTGAAAAGGGGAAGGGAAAACTTAAAAGAAATTATAATTAAAGGGGGTGATACACCTAAATTATCCAAATCCTCTGAAGTTACTGAAATCAATGCACATATATAATCAATGAAATTTATATTTCTATCCTTAAGTAAAAATGTTTTAGATGAAGGGTTGAAAACCTCTTCAAATGACCAGTAAAGGGTGAGATAGCAAGAGATAGGTGAGGAAGGTACCAACAAAAAGGAGATAAATCTCACTTATACACTAATGCACAATCAAATACACACTATTTCTCTATCAAAACTTAGAGACAGAATAAAAACTTTCTTTATTGATAAATGGTCCATCTTACAATTTCTCTCTTAGCTTCAAGGATTAATGAAAAATGGTTGTATTACACCAATAAATATGCTTCCAAAACCCAAAACAGCCCTAAGTGGAGTTTAAAAAGGGAAATAGTTAGTCTTGGTTGACTAACTCAAGACTTAACACCTTTTACAATGTTTAAAATATTCAATAAAAGCTTTTCCTTCACAAAATTTGCATGCCTCTCCAAACTTTGGCATAGAAGTATGGTGGTCCCAATCACTAACATTAAATTCTCTAAAATTCATCAAAACATGCATGAATCCTTAAATTTGGAATGGAAGTAAGGAGGTGAGCCCAAGTTTGACAAGTCAAACTATTGCATGGAATGCTACACTAAAATCCAAAGAAGGCAACTCCACTTAATTTGTTTGAAATCTGATTTGGAGAGAGAAAAATTCTTCCTTTGCATGGAAACCATGAGTGAATGTGGCAATTGATAAATAATCAACTAGAATTCAAACTAGTCAACTTGAATTATCCTTCCTTTACATGAGAATGATTTTTGAAGGATTAAGCAAATATAATCATCTTCAACAAATAGTAGTAAAGTGGTGTGGAACTCAAAATAGAACTCATTAAACAGCCATCCAATGCCAAACTCAAACTTGGTTACTTGATAAATTAAGTCAAAGTGACTAGTTAATCCAAATAAATCCATTTTGAAAACTTGGACACTTTGAAACCTAAATAATAATCCATGAAACCTGAAACCAACAAATTACACCTAAAAAATAATTCTTCATCATCAAAATTATGATTTTTACAAGAAAAACTTTGCCAATTAGTCAACATGCTTTACTAGGCCAATTTTGCATAAATTTATAGTAGATTGGCCATTTTGCTTGAGCTGATAGGAGCACCTCATGGATTATTTATGACTAAATAAAGATTTTAATATGAATAAAAAGTTCTAAGCTTCAAGCTCCAATGATCAAATTCTATTAAATTGCCCTGTACTTCAATCTACATGCTTTTTTCCTCAAAAAATGTGATTTTTGCCCTCATTTTTACATTTATATGCATTAAATTTACATTTTTGGAATAATCTCAGAGTTGAATTTATTTTTTAAAATGTTATAGGTTGATCCATGGTGATTTGATTGTAATAAAATCCACTTTTTGCAAAACTAGTTTTTAAGGTGTTTAGGAAGGTTCTAAAGCTAGAACTTCAAACTGATGATATATGAGGTACAAAACTCAAGATCTTAAACCACTTCCATTTATGTGTATCACATTTACCCCTCTAACATCATTAAAAATATCATTCTCCCATGTGAAAGATATGAAAAGTTAGCATGCAAATGAAATTTACCTATGGGAAATTAATTAGATTCTGACTTGCCTTCACTCTTAGTGATTTTAAATAAATAAAATCCCCTAAATTGATCTCAATTATTCATTAATTATAAGTAAATATGGGTGATCAAAACATACTAGGATAATTTGGTCCAACTCCACATGTGGTGAACAAAATGAGCATCTAAACGGGTGGCTTGGGAAGGTGTCTAAAACTATAAAAAGTGAAAAATTTCACCAACATTAAAATAACTCCTCCCTTTCTTTAAAAATACTTAAAACATCATAATTTATTATTTACCATACTATAAAAACACTCTAAAAACACATTTTGCTTGAAAAGTCAAAAAAACCCTTTTTGGCCAATATTCTTATTTGCTTGTAAAAGCCTTTATAAGAATAGTTTGCCTAAAATTTAGATTTTTACACTCTTTAAAGCTCCTATTATGATATAAAAACATATTTCAATTCTTTTAAAAATTTTACCTAGACTTAGAAACCTCTGTGGCACTCCAAAACGATGCCTGCTCCAATGGTGATCTCCAACGAACATGCTAAGGACTATTCCAAAGTAGAAAGTATCTCCACTTATCCAATGGAAATTAATTTTTTTAAGAATATTCTCCAACTCATAATTACCACATGTACAAAATTTGAGGTTCTGAGACCACCTTTATCTCCCAAAATGTTTAATTTTATCTCAAAATTTATCCTTATGCATGGATTATCTGCATATTTGACCTTGAAAATGCTATTTTGAAATGATAATGACCCATTTAAAATCCATTTTTGACATTTTTTACCAAAATTAATTCTTTCTAGGCCAAAATTCCTTGGTTTGACTAACTTAAAAAGGTTATGACCAATTTTAGGATAGTTTTGTATGATAGGACTAGTAATTTAGCCTTGACAGGTCAAATTACTAACAATAAATTCATCCTTTGGGTAGGTCAGGTTGAGGTCACAAAATTACACATAGATACATAGTCCCTTTATGGCTTTATTGATCGGCATGATGTTTGAAACCCACTGGGGATAATCGATGGGTTGAATAAAGTTGACAGAAAGGAGGCATTGAAGCTCTTGTTTGATAAAGAGAGCTATGCAAGGGTACATTCGATGAAGTTTCTATTTGATAGGTTTGGTGTCACAATTGGTTAGGATTTTGTGTGTGTTAATGGCTAAGTCAATACCAGGCATGTTGACATATGTCCAGGCAAATGCAATACTGTGATCTTAGAGGAAGGTAGAAAAGTCATGTAGTTCCTTAGAGGTGAGAGTTTGGCCAAGTTTGATGATATGGGGGTTGTCCAGAGTGCCTATATCAATTTTTTTTTGTATTCATTCAACATATTTGAGGCTTATGGAGGTAAATATGGATGGAGGAATCCAAAGCACCAAGGTAGGTGAGGATAACATCATCATTTTGACACTAAACAATGTTAATGGTAAGAGAGTCCTCACCCATGAGTTTAGGATGGGTCAAAGGGATAGATATGGATTTCCCTTCCTTTTGATAAGTTATGGGACTGAGGGTAATCATTTTAACAAAAAAAATGTTGGGTGGGATGATGGCCTCATCCTCACCCACATGTGGAGGGGGTGTTGGTGAGGAAGGGGTTTCTTATTCAATAATGGTAGGGGTAGTTTGTTTAACTTTCTTCTTATTGGGTAGAATGAATCTAAGGCCATGATTCTCATGAGTATTTTGGATCTCAATCAAGGTAAATGTGTGTGGGTTGTTTTCATATCATCCCAAACCAAATCCCTTCCAAACACATTTGTGAAGGTATAATTTAGCAAAGTTTGGGTTATCCAAATAAGAGAAGGTGGAGGTGAATGGTTGAGATGGATAAGGAGTGATGACATCATTAAGTGGCTTTTCAATTCCCCCATATATAAAGTGGTTTTGATACCTCAAATGCCCCAAGGGGGTAATGGCTCCAATGTTAGGGTGATAACCCAATTGGTGGTTAAGTTTCTCGTATTCTTGGGGAGTAAGGAGGGCATCAAGGTTGAGGAGATGGTATTCTCTAAGGGTAAGGTATTGGAAGGTAGGTTCCAAAGGATCAGTGATGGGTATCTGGTCTATAGGGATAGATGACTTTTTGGATGCCTTAGTGGAAGAGGAGGAAGTAATGGCTTCAGCTTCCATGTGTGTGGGCTTAATGGTGGTTGTTTGTAGTACATTAGATGGAGGCAAAATAACATCATTAGGTTGGTAGGTCATATTACATGATACAAAAGGGCTAGGGTCAGCTTGTATGGGAATAACTTGACCTTCATACTCAAACTTGACACAATGATAAAGGGTGGAAGGTACACATCCCATGGCCTAGATCCAAGATCTCCCTAGCAAAATATTGTACTAAAATTCACCTTCAACCACATAGAAGAGTTCAGGGAGGGTTAGAGATCCTAGATAAATATGAAGGATGATGGTTCCCAAGGTAGTGGTCATAGTGTCATTAAAATATCTAAGGATGGTTGAAGTTTTAGATATGACATTATCTGGTAGCTTGAGTTACTCATAGGCATGGGAAGAGATGATGTTGATACTAGTTCCACCATCGATCATAACCCATTTGATGTGGATTTCGTTGACATGGCTAGTAATAAAAGGATAGGGGATCTAGGTCTTCAAGGTGGATAGAAGGTATCTATGAGTCCTTGAAGGTAACAAGGGTGGAGAGTTGGAGAGCATCAACAAAGGACTCTATAGGTTGGGAATCCCCTGGTCTAGCTTCAATGGCCCGCATAGCCTTGATCATGCCCTGACAATGGTGGGGTGAAGTGGAAATGAGCTCAAAGAGGCTCAATTTAGTAGGGGGCTGGTGGAGTTGTTTAAGGATGACCCTCCTGATGGATTTAGAGGGGTTAGCCTTTGAGGTGCCTAAGATGGTGACTTTGGGCTTAGCTACAGATGTAGAGGTTTGGATCTAGTTTGGTATAGGGTGAGTTGGTGGGTATGTCCATGGAATGGACACTTTGACCTTCCCTTTATATTTTTGTTGTGATTGTGTGACCACATTAATGTTATAGATAAATGGGAAGGTGTGATGGGGGGCTGGGTAGATTTTTCGTCACTCTGAGGTGAGAGTGGGGGATTAAGAATGTGTTGGTGGTGAGTTATTGGTTTCAATGGTAGATAAATTAGTAGAAGGTTGTCTACCAAAAGATCATCCTCATCATAATGTTGGTAGATAATGTCCTGGAGAACTTTACAATTCTCTTTGTCATGCCTAGGTGTCCTGTGATAGGAGTATATTTGACAGTCATTATACCATATTTGCTTCAAACCAAGAGGATCAAAAGGTCTGATGGGAGGTAATGTGAGGCATGAGGTCTGCACTAATATTTGAAGGATGGACATATAGGATTTTGCTAGAGGTAAGAAAGGTTTAGGGATCATAGTTTTTGTTGATAATATGGGTGTATTAATGGCAATAGGTTTGGTGAGAGATTGTTTGAGTAAGGTGGTGTTTCTAGTTGATGGTTTTGGTCTGGGTATGTTGGTAGTTGGGGTGGGTGAGTTTGATGGTCCAACTATATGTAATCTAGGAAGGACCAGTACATCAAATAATAAATGGGCTGGTGTAATCAATGATAGTGGGTGACATATGTTGAAAAGGGTTTATTTTTAATCAAAGTGGAAGGGTGAGGCCCTAAGATAGAGGGAAAAGTAGAGGGAGGTAGAGGCTTAGTCATTTGTCCTTTTAATATTTTCATCTTCTTGGTTGGTGTGGGTCAAGACCTGGGTACAAGCTTGGGTGAAGTTAAATCTACTTTCAAGGATGGGTGAGACAAACTCTAAATAGGGAATACACCAAGAGTTTTGAAAGGTTTGGTTGGTAAGGTGGTGGCTACTCTGGTTGACTAAGAATTTGATGGGTTTTTATAGGTTTGGATTGGTTTAAGAGGTGATGGAGAGATGATGGATTGATTAGTTAGAGGCATGCTAGAAGGTTTAGGTTTTTTAATAGAGGGAAGCCCTAACTATTGATATAAATTGGTTCTATCCATGTTTAGTTCTAAGGGAAATTCCATTTTTTGTACTACTATGGAAAAAGGTTTTTGTACTAGCCCTGATCCATGGGTAGTGGATGTAACAGATAGGCTTGTAGGTTAGGGAGGATGGTTGGTAGGTTGATTGATTTCTTGAGGTGAGGAATGTAGGGTTGGGATAAATATCTCATCCATTAGAGGTGCTGGTGGAACCACTTCTCCTCTAGGGATGATGTCCATAGGTGTGGCAATTTGTTTGGTAATTGGTGGAGTTGGAAAATTAGGAATGTTAATTTGTCAAGATGTGCTAGGCGAGGTAGAATGTGATGATTCCAAAATGTCTATGAGGGTAGCTAAGGAGAAATGAAACTCTTTAGTTTGGCTATCTAAAGGAGGGTAAGGTGATGATATTACCTTGATAAGTGAGGTAGGGGAGGAATGTGTAGATTGGTTGATTGGGTCCTCATGGATAGGTGTATCATAAAGCATGTTGATTGTGTGGGCATTATGAGAGCATTCGACCTGTGTGTCCTTAGTTTTGATAGGTGCATGGTTGGGAAAAGGTTTCCTAAAGATGTTAAGAGTTTGATTTAAGGGTCATTAGGATTATCCAACACAAGTTCCCCCTTTTTGTTAAGACTCTGAATAACATTCTTGAAAGTATTACATCAGCTGACATCATGTCCAATTATGTGATGAAAAGCATAGAGGTCATTCTCATTGTACCAAGAAGGTGATGGATGAGAAGAATCAAATTGTTGGGGAGGTTTGATAAGTATAAGTTGTATAAGGTTATCTTTTAGTAACTTTTCCAAAATTGAGGTGTAATATTCTCCAAGTGGAGTTAATTATTTTTGGTTATTTCAGTTTGGGTTTATTGCATTTGGATTGGAGGTAATGGGAGAATTTTGTTGGTTGACATTGGGTAGAGGGGTAGTTTTAAGGAATATGACATTCATAGTTCTTTTGGTCTTGGTTCTGGTATTATCTTGGTTACCTGGTTTAGAGGAAGAGGTTTTATTGGTCTTGAAGGTAGAGTTCTTGTTTCATAACTTCAATTTACCCCCATCTATGGCTTGATTTTCCAACTTACATGCCATGGTAAAATCCTTAACAAAGGTTCTGAAGCTCTAGACACAAGCTTGAGCAAAAAGTTCTATAAGTTCAGGTTGAGGTAGGGAGAATGAAAGATGATTAATCAAGCTTCTCGAATGGGAAAAAAAATGGTAATGGAATCATCATCGAATTTCTTGATATTTTAGAGGTGTATGATAGAGACCTTCTTGGAAATGTTAATGGAAAAGTGATCTAAGAAGACTTGTGTTGGTTGGGTGAAAGAAGAGATGGAATGCTTGGTAAGGAAACTATACCAATCAAGTGTTAGACCAAATAAAGACATGGGGAAGGCTCTGAGGAGAAGGGAATCATCATAAGCAATAATGTAACATGCATGCCTAAAATCCCTAAGATGCTTCTGGGGGTCCTCCTTGCTTTCAAATTTGGTAAATTTAGGAAGCTCCCACTAAGGAGGGTAAGGTATGATAAGAATAAAAGGATGAATAGGTTCATTACAAATCTGATCATAGGATAAGATGTTATCAGCTCCTAAAATGGATGATTCAAGGTTGGTCATCTTGTCTATGAGCATTTTCATTAGGTTGGTTTGAGGTGGTACACCAAAATGATTGTAAAGATGATATCATAGTTGAGGTTAGGTAACATATTGGTAATTGTTTAGTAGTTGAGAGGCTACCACATATTGGAATGTGGATGCTAGAGGTTGGGTAGGGTAGGTGGTTATTGGTGGTTAGGTAGTGGGTACATACCCTTTTGGGTTAGGGATGTATCTTGGATTGGGTGTAATGGGTAACTACTAAGAAGTCCTTATGGATTGGGTATGGGTGGTAGTTGGGTTGGTGACCAGAAGGGATGTAATGACCTTTTGTGCTAATGGATGGTGAGTTAGAAGGGATAGATACCCCCAAGCTTGGTAAATGGGTATTAATCTATGGGTTAGGTTTAATAGAGGGTAGTTTGGTAAAATTGGTGGTGGGTGCTCCAGCTATAAGTAGGATATTATGGGTCAATGGTTGGGTTATCCCCAAGGTAGAGGAGTCATTAGTAGGGGTAGAAGTTGTAAGGGTAATGGTTAGTCAAATAGGATAGTTATTAGTCATAGAATCAAAGGGGTAATCATGGAAATAGGGATTCCTTTCATAAGGTGGGATGGCATGCCATAAGGAGGATCTTGAGGTGGATTTGAAATTAGGATATGGTGAGAAGAGGTGTTAAGTTGGTGCTGAAGGGCCACTAGATTACTATATAAAAAGGTGGAAAAATACATGTATCCTTGGGGAAATACTTGAGGGAAAGTAGGGCTTCTTAATGGATGAGGTGAATATTCTACCTCAAAAATGTACTCCATAGATGAGGAGGTAGAAGAGGTTGATTTAAGTGATAGATTTTATTCTGCTAGGTCTCTTCACTGCTAACAAGTGAGAACCATACAAGAAAAAGGGGAGAGAAAACAAGAATAATCTCACCACTCAAACAAGAAGACAAGAAAATGATAAAGGCAATCAAGACACACACTATGAAGTACATTTTGGCCTAGAGGTTAGTTTTAATCTCACTTTTAGCTTATGCCTTAATTTGTGAGAATCTATGATAGAAGTTGGCTTGTAGATCAAGTAATTTAGAAGTAGTATATGGTTGGTTTTAGGTTTATTTAGGTGCTCAAAATAATATATATTAGAATCAATATGTGGCTTGGTATTGGGGCCTACCCCCTCCCTTCATGATCTCACAATGATAAGAGTGTCAGGTGCTTAGCTAATATTTATTAATATTCAGAGTTTATACTCAACTAGAGAGTTCATTTGGTTTTCTCCTTGGTAATGACCTCTAAGTAGGATCATCGAGAATAGGTAAGGTGATTGTTAGGTGATGAAATCTCAGTTGGGCCTTATCTCAATTTTTTTAATGTTTGATTGATGAAAGTGGTTTGGCTAGAGTGTACAACAAAAGTGGTTCTATGATAAGATTATTGTGACTTAATTAAAAGTGAACTAATATTAAAAGAAATAAATGGATGTAATTTATTTAAATACTAAAATAAATTTTAGTTTCAATTATGAGCACAGAGAGAGAAGAGCATACAAAATGCAAAGAAAACATGAGTAAAGACTCTAGTTCCCATCGGGCATGCTAGAATGTTTAAGAGTAATTTTCATTTTTAATGATCTTAGGAAAGAAAATAAACTTGATATAGGTGTGGTTGAAAAACCTATTTGGTTGTGCATGCATTGATTTAGAAGATGTGAATAGCTCTTCTTTGTCTTGGTATGAATACCTACAGATAATAAAGCACTAAGGCAAACTTATTCGTTAGACAAATAGTAAGGCAAATTACTTAGGGAGACATAGATCTTAGAAGTGGGAGCTTCCTTAAGGGTTGTAAATCCACTTATTTTAAAAAATTAAGTTGATAAAAATTGAAAGAAGATACTTGCATCAATAATAAAAGATTATCGAAATTGAATACAAGAAAAACTTGTTCAGAAAAGAAACTAAAAATGATATAATTAGTGATAAACTAATTATTACTAGTACTAACAAGTTAGGGTATGGCTTAGACAATTATAAAGGGGCGTATGAAGAAGTAGGGACATAAAAAAGTGAATTTGATTAGGTGTAATAGGGTTAAATTAGCTTGCTAGTTTTTGGTACCACAAGTGACTATCGTCGATCATGCAACCATCACCGATTAAGGGTAATCATCATTAGTTAGGTGAACATCACTAGTTGAGGATAACCATAACCAATCAAGTAATTGTCATCAATTACATATCAATAAATCTAGAAGTGAAATTGGGTTTTTGGTTTGCTGATTAATAGGATCTAGAAAGTGGATTCTAGGAGATAGCTTCGGCTTGGAATGAAAACCTAGTAAAAGAATATAAGAAAATGAATACTTGTCTTATTATAAATAATTTGGTGGGTGGTTGATGTGGATTTGCCTATTGGTGGAATTTGGGTTGATTATAGTAGAGTAATGGTACTTAGGAGCTTAGTAGAGGGTCAATAGCAAGTAGGCTCCCTATGTGATAGTTGATAGCACTTGATAATGTAGATTGACCTAATTGACCTATAAAAAGAGATTATGGATACAAAGAGATAGTGATAACAATTGTAGATGGTTTGACCTCCTAAGCCTCTCTCTCTTATAGGCATAATCAAGAGGTGGAAGTGGTTGTCCAAACTCGACTTGAATAAGGTTTCTAAATATAAGTTGTCCATGCAAAGGGATCACAACCAAATTTTGACTACTATATTTAGATAATTAAGGTGGTGGTTTTTATGTAGGTTGCATATTGAGTCTAGGCTATCCAACTTGACTGTCACTAATTAGGTTAAACATCACTGGTCACCATGATTATCACCAATCGAGGACCTAGGAAAAATATAGGTTAAAATGGTTTAAAAGGTGAGTTAATCTAGACAAGTGACTAACTTGACTCTAAATTAGGTAAGTAGGTTAGGCTCAGTAGATTTTTAAAAATTATAGGTATAGTCAAAAGAGGTTTAAGAGAAACCAAAGGTAGTGCAATGACTAAGACCATGTGTGAAATTTTCTAGTGGCTACACCTATCACTCTCAAATTTCCCACATATGGATTTATGAAAGAATACACGAAATAGAGCCAAGAAATTGCCAACTCAAGATTGTTAGACATAATTTAGATTAAATATGTGAAGGAGAAAGCCTTTATTGACCTCAGTAGACATCAAACCATAGTCAAGAGATGGTTTTATAAAAGGTCCAAGATCAAGGTGTTTAGACAAGGAGACCTCATTCTCTTTTGGTACAAAGTATCTAAGCTTAAGGGTAAACATGGTAAATTTACACCCTTATGGATTGGCCCATAATAGATTACAAAAACATTGGGGAATAACACTTACAAGATCAAATATCTATAAGGAGTAGAGTTTACATTTCCCACCAATGGGCAATACCTCAAGCACTACCCTGTTACTCCTTTGGAGGTCTTCACAGAGTAAATTATAAGATGGTTAGATTTAGAGTGGGTAGGCTAGCTAATTTCCTTTTAGTTCTTTCCTTCTTGTCCCTTTTTTTTTTATATAAGCATGTATATATTTGTTTGCTTGCATTTTATTTCCTACTTTCTTACTTTATATTGTGTGTTTCTTTTCTATTGCTTTGTTTTTTTATTTTAATAAGTCCTGTTGAATAATCCTGAGCTCAAAGTTATGAATTTTTCTCAAAATTCCCAAAATTTAGAAATAAAGGTGTGTATCCAATGCATATAATGACCATGGTTCTAAAATGAAAGCATAATGTTGTAATTTGTAGAAACTAGTAAAGACCAATGGAAGAAGTTATTCATTTCATGAGAACCTAACCATTATCTTGACCTCAAACTAGCTTTAAGAATACTTTCACTTGTAGGGTGAGAACTCAAATTGTCATGGTATACCCATACTAGCACTTAATCAAAATACTTGCTTGGGATAATGTTTTTAGCCATAGGTGACTTTCCAAAATCAAACACTTGGCTAAATCCTAAAACCTGGCTATTATTGTTCCCAACCTTTCTAAGAGCATAAAAATATTAAGAAAATACAAAAAAAACAAGAATTAAATGCAAAATTAAAATATCTATAAGTATAGGTGATTCTAGAAACCTCTATCAAGGCTATGGATGCCTGCATGGTAGTGGATCAAAGCCTTGAGTAGAGCCAAATTCATCTTTATTGGGGATATCGATGCTTAGCTAGAAGCAAAGTAATGCCCAAGCCTTCCCTAAGCTAGAATCATGGTTCTTAAAGAAAATATTAACATGCTATAAGTCAGTGTTAGTGGCTAAGGACATGAAACCTGGAAGTTATTTATTGAACCCCATGGCAAACAGTAACTAGAATAAAATCACACACACAATATGGCTATGTCTTAGTATTTGGCCCTAAATCTACAAGTGAAAGGTTTGTTTCAACCATAATCTGATCTTGGTTGATGATATTGATCAAATGGAATGGATGACCTAATTATTTTTCTAAAATAGAGTCTCTAAGTTTTAACATATTGTTATGTTTACCCTCTAAGTCACCATTTGTTGGGACCAACATACCCCCATTTTTTGAAAATTAAGACTCTTTAGAAGCCCTAAACTTTGAACATAGAAATTTAGCATGTTAAGCTCATTTGTATAATTTGAATATAATCCACTTCATCAAAAGTGAGATTAATTATTATGTTTTTCTTTAGTTTTGGCCTAATAGTGCTAATAAATGTTCTTTATGGCTTTTAGTTGCAAGTTCCGTGGTGTTTGTTCTTGATAATTTCATATTCCAAAACCTTGGAAAAACCCTCAATTCAAATTTGAATAATAGTGGAATCAAATTGGTGGGAACTCTTTTATAATTCATTTTCAATCTAAGTATAAAACTCATGTTTTAAATCTTAGTCATGTTTTTTAACACAACTAAGACTTAACCTAAAAATCTTGGTCCCCTTTGTTATTTACCCCTTTAAAGTTCCTTATGGGCCTAACTAATATTCATTTTACAGGGTCCTTTTAATATTTCTTATCTTAACCTAAGGTTTTAACCCTAAGGCTCCATTGTATTTATTAAATACTAACAGTACCTTAGTATTAACATCTTAGCTTAAGTTTTGGTTCCCTAAGACCAGTTCTATGTTAGCTTGGTCCTTTAGTTTATACCTTAGCCTAAGGTTTTAATCCTAGGGCCCTACCATATTTATGAATACAATAAATACTTTAATCTTAATACCTTAGCTTAGGTCTTTTATATCACTGTGGTCTTAACTTAATTTCCTTACATCTTGTAAGATCTAATAGCCCTCACTTTATCTTGTCATTTCATCTAATGGAGTAAGTAAACCTTGAGATTCAGCTTAAATAATATGCACCTCAGATAATATAATGGTTCACTCTTCTTCACAACCTTCTAAATGGATAGCATTAGGAAGGCCCAACATAATCTCACACATAGCCGATTAGCCAATCACATTCAAACTCTCATATCATGATCAATGGTTCTCACTTTGTCACAAAGACTCAATCAGATGGAGTGAGGCATAGTTAAAAATTCAAGGGACTATGGAAGGCCTAAATAATCAACATGTGGTACCCTTTCATTAGATGATCTAAGATAAATGGGTCCTACCTGACAAGGTGAGTAATCATGAGCAAGTTCTCAGATCACAATCTTATAGTTGTAGCTTCATCAACAATCTTGATCTAATGGATTAAATTATGTACAAAACCCTAAGAAGCCCCATGGAGGTGCCAAGTGGCACTCTTACATTGGGCCAAAATAATTTGATGAGATTAAAATTGACATTCACACGACCATCATTTGACATCTACAAGGACATATTTGACATCCATGTGACCATCAAATTTAAGCTCATCAAATTAAAATCTTTGATGGATTAAAATTGACATTTGTGAGAATATCATTTGATGTCCATGAGGATGTATTTGATGTTTGTGAAACCATCAAATTCAAGATAATGAATTATTCTATTTAGGGTCAAAATACACTACAAAATCTTGTCAAAAGGATTGAAAATGGCTTTACAATCTAAGGGAAGTGTTTAAAAAATTCTCAAACAATAGAAATATTAAATTTACAAAATGTGGAAATGGTCTTATGATATAAATATACACAAAATTAACTTAGTCTAAATTTTTACTTTAAAGTCCCCACGGCATTTTGTTCAAATATCATGAAACTTAAACTATAGACTTATACTAAGTCTTATTTTAAAAGGTCTTTGTTACATAGAATTTGGACCAAATATGCCTAATCAAAGGTTTTCATATGTTTGTTAATACATTAAAACCCTTTTAATGTTATACCATTATATCATGTTAAACCCCTTTTCAGCATGATTTGTAAGGTTGGGCATAAATATTTTAGACCAATGCATACATTGTGTTTGCTAAAACATAATGTAAACATTAACTTATTACATTTAACCATGGTCCCCTCTATGTAATTCAAAAAAATTAGACATAAAACCCTTAGTCTAAGGTTTGATTCATACTTAATAAACATGAAATAAACCTTAGCCTAAGGAATTTAAGTCTAAGTCCCACCTTTAATAATGTGATAACTTAAAGTTTAGGCATCTCTACAAATCAAAAGTTTGGTATTTGTTGTTGATTTTGATCTAATGATGCAAATCTCTCATAGAATTTTCAATAATAACCCAAGAGCCCATGAATTTGATGTGTGGAAAAAGCTCATTTGAGGTAGAGCTAATAGGATGATCTGATAGTTCATGCTTTGTCACTAGATTTTGATCTAATGGTGTGAGGGTGATCATGACTTTTTAAAGGCCTAAGAGCTTACCATGTGGCTAATTTTCATTCAACAAAGCACTAACATAGGATTTGAAGTATGGGGAGGCATGTAAAGATGCCAAGTGTCACAACCACAAATCTCACCACAAAAAATCCAATCATAAGCAAAGGCCCAGATTATAATCAATAGCTTACCCTAATTCAGGATTTTGATCCTATGATGCAAAATAAAAGAAGGTATTTTAAATAGCAATGGTTAGTGTTCTAATGGAATTTATGAAAAATGTCATGAGAGGCCCAGACCAATGCCACATAGGCACCATGCAAGTATAAAAGGATAAAATACAAGATCTTGTGGGTTAAAAAATGCAAAGGTATAAAGGCAAAGGTTCAAATCAAATCCAAGGTATGTATAAGCCAAAGCTTGGATATATTCTACCATTAAAGCTCCAAAACACTAGACCTTGCATAAAAGTGACCCAAATAGACTCAGTTGGTTAGAATTTGATCCAAGAAGAACTTAATTATGTTTCTGAGCACAAAAGAGCTTTCACAAAGATAATCTACAATCTAGTGTGAATAATTAGCAAAAGCAAGGACCATGGTAGCTTGAAAATAATAATTTAAGGAAGAAATTGATCTCTACTTATCGACAAACAATAGAGGTCGGTTCTTCAAAGATACCAAATTATACCTTATAGCCCTGAATGTCTTAAGCATTAGGAATTAGTCCAAGATATTCTTCATGGTAGAGGAGTTACCACCCATTTCTAAGGAGGAACAAAGAATCACCACCATAATCAAGAGGCACCATGATCTAGTTGTAGTCTAGATGGCTAGCCTTCACCATGCCATGGAAAAACCTAAGGTATTACATTGTATAGATAACCTTACCCCCATCTTTATTGATTTTAGAGTAGATAATGAATATATCATCAAGAAGGGAAATTCCAAAAAGATAGCCTATATTTACCCTATTGCTTTGAGAAATATTATAATCTCCCTCTTCCCCATGTGGATTTATCCAAGATCAAAGAGTGGACCTCCAAACATGACCTAGATTCTATCCTTAGAACCTAGCTACACCAATGACCCCATATCTTTAGGGACTTTGACGGTAAAATCCCAAAATTCTAATTTAGGAGGCCATTAAGGTAATAATGACCCTATTAAACCAGGCCTTTGGATCCTCCTCAACCACCTATGTGAATAAAATATGGGTTCCCTTTGTACATTTCATGGTGGAAGAAAATACCACCCCTCCAATTAGAGATTTGATTAGTGTCTTCCTCACCAAGCAGTTCACTGTCATTAAAAAGAAGACATCTAAGCAATTTTACATGATGTCATACTTATTGGATGCCTATTTGCCTCAATCAACTTCCTCAGTATTATAAATTGGTCTCATAAGGGAAAAACTACAATTTCCCATCATTACTCTAAATTGCACATCTTTAATTATAGGAACCATATTCAGTTTATTTGTGATTGCATTTACCCAACCATAGTGGAGGCCATCATAGGTGTTCCCATGCCTAAGGTCCATCCACTCATAAAGAAGTATGTTGAAATGATGTGGGACATATGGTATTACCCTAATTGTATAATTATCAAAATTGAAATGATCATGTCCAAGCCCTATAGATTTCTAGTATATGTTCCAAGTAAGCTTACAGAGCATAAAATTGCCTCCCAGCTCATCCATGGCATTGATGGGACCTATAAGGAGAAGAGGAAGGGTCTACTCCACCCCTTCCAATTGATTATTAGTAAAACCATATTGAAAGACTAGAAATAGGTGGAAATCATGTTGGCTAGATGAACTCAAAATGTGGGATCTAAAGAACATAATGGGTAAGCATTTGAAGGACAATAAGTTACCCAATCATAAGTATGTACATCAAATTGGTGCTCATGACACCATATATATTAAGGCTAAGAACTATGATGAAGTATTAGCCAGGATCCAAAGCCACAACATCAAGCTTGAACATAGGTTAACCAAGGAGGATAAATGATCTAGAGAAGCATGGAAAATGCATCCTTTGTAGTATTAATTTCTCCCTAAACCATCTAGTACTGCTTGAGAGAAACCCCAAGCATAGCATCCATAACAATAGCCCCAAGAGAAGGTTGTGCAATGCCAAGATGAACAAGGTCATGACAAGGAGAAAGTAAGAGAAGTTAAATTAGAAGTGAGGCCTAGAGAGGGGCCCTCATCTTCAACACTCCCACAAAGGCCACCTTCCCTAGTTTAGTACATAGATATGATAGCCTTAGAGCTAGAACATACACTGGAGAGTGCCCTAAAGGAAATTGTTGAGGCATATAATACTAATATAAAAGAGGAATAGCTTGAAGAGGCCCTAGCCAAGGAGAGCCTAGGGAAGATAAAGGAAAAGAACTTACTTTAGTTATTGTCCTTGTGACATCCCAAGAAAAGAGGAAAGTAGAGCTAGCATTGGTTCCTATAAGACCAAGGAAGAGACCAAGATTGACCATCTCTCACTCCACAAGTGAGATAAATTTGTTCAGAGATGAATTCCCCATTCATGGGCTAGTTATCCCTAATTGTTTCATTTGTGGGAAATTACAAAAATTCCCCTCTTTCTGATTCATAAGCCATGACAATAGTTGCTAATGTTGAGATATAAGATGACATGAAGCCATGGATAAGGGTTATGGTGAAGGACCAATAAGAAAGGAGGATTGTGGTCACTCAAGGACCAGAAAGGAAGAAGATGGATGCCCTAGGAGTATCTGGTAGCTCAAGTATGGTGGTCCCATATCCTCCCAAATTCAAGAATCTAGTCACTACCATCCAATTTAACTCTAAAACAACTATATTTGAAAGGATTAAAACCATGACAACTATGGTTGGAATAGAGTAATTCACCTTTTAAAAGGTGGATCCCTTTATGGGATTAACCCCAATTGAGGTTCAATAGTTTAATGAGGCTACCATTCATGAAGAGGATGTGGAAAGCTTGATTGAGGCCTAGTCAGCATAGGCTAAAGCTAAAATCTAGGGCATATAGTAGAGGTTATATAAACTGGAAATAAAAGGAAAACCTAGAGACATATGCAATTCTATTAGTACCTAAGGTAATGACCAAAATGATTGATGAGTCATTTTATGACATGCTTGAGGCACTCAAAATAATGAAGTTAAGGGATAGTGCATTATCTAAGATCTTGATCACCCAATGACAAACCTTATAAGATAAGATAGCTAAACTTCTCAACATCTAAGCAAATAAATAGATCCTAGGGTTCAAAACCATCAGCTTGGGACACTTGAGCATAATTCTAAGAATTGTGGTTGATAAGGTTCAAAGTTTGAGTGTGTGGCATAATAATGTGGAAAGGCTCCTAGAAGATGATAAGGAGCTAATTTCAAGGATTGAACAGCTTCTTGGGACCACGCTTATAGATATTGCACAACCCACTACCCTTGGAGTTATAAGTGATGAGGAATTCAAACATAGGGCTACTTTAATAACTCAATAAATAGAAGGAAAGAGACAAGGCAAATATGGGGCTAATAAGAGTAAAATCCTAGAAATGATATTCAATGCTAGAGAGAGGATAAATGAAGATAGGATCATTAAAGAATCCATGGCCAAAAATATTAGAGAATTTGATGACTTGTTAGATCAAGAGGAAGAGTGTATCTTGAAGCCTGTTGTGGATCTAGAGCTAGTTGATGAGCAAGATATTAAGGCCATAATCATCATTCAAAAACAACAAGTAGAGGCCCCACCAAAAAATTAGACAATAATTTATTTTGTATAATTTTATAACTTTTTGAAATAGAATATTCCATTGTAAAGGCATATGCTAGTCTATTAGCATATTTCCCCTATATTAGTCTAATTGTAGAAGACAAGTGTATTTTAGAAATTTTGAGGATAGTTGTCTTATTTTTTGTACACATATGTATTACCATTTGTAAATGAGATATTTTTGACCAAATTTTATACACTTTAAGTAATTAATATAATCAAGGATTTCTACAAATATCATCCATATTTGATGTGTCAATTACTAATATAGTTTGTATCTCAATTGTTAGTTAATGTCTTGAATTTGAATGGTTTATTTGAATACTAAGTTACATTTTTTAATCATAGGGTTTCTAATTTTTGAATATTCTAAATAATTTGGATTATCTTAGGTTTTGATTCAATTCATTTTTCTATGTATCCATATGTGCAAATGTTATTTGATTATAGTAGTAAATCCTTAAAGTAGACATGGTTCTTACTTGTGACTATCTACATTATCCTTTGAAGTTTTTCTTGATATATAGTGAAATATGAGCTTAGGATATTTTAAATTATATATTGGCTTGAATGTTAATTTAGTTGTAATTGATGCTTTGTCATGATATTTGACACTAAGATTGGTAATCACTTATTTATTTTCTACCTTACCCTTCTTTTTGCTCCCTTTTTTACACCAGATCATTCTAGTTTTATCTTCATTATAAATATCCATTTAAATTAGTTTATAAGATTAAATATGGAACATAATTCACTAAGTATTAATATATATTTTATGAAATTCATAAATAATGGACCAGGGTGGCTCCCAACCACCAAATCATATAAATATTGTGGAACAGTTTATCTTGCCCTACTACTATTTCCCCATAGGTAACTAGATTGCCAAAACCTACAACTCATGCTCTGAATTTTCTAAATTATAAAATTAGAAGTTTTTTTTAAACACTAAGAGAACCTATGTTTCATTTATAAGTATCAATAAAATGGTTCTATTTCCTAGAAAGTGAAATATTCTCCACCTATTATGGCCTTCTTTTCAGTAACTCTTTGTAACCTAGCTATTGTTGGGTCAAACTTGACACCAAATGAAGATTATGTTACTTGAAGAGCATGGTTTTCAATCCAATTTCCACTTTATTCTCCTAGAGTAGCCATCCTTTTCTCCTCTTCTTTTTCCAAATCCATAATCCATGGCTTGAGCTCATCACACAATTATGTTTATAGACTTGGTTATAGTCTAAAGATGGTGTAGAGTTGGCACTTTCTTCAACTTGCCATATATGAACCATTCAAGAATGGTTAGGCCCTATATTAGGTTCTTATCAATAAAAATGTTGATCTCACTTAAAGGATGAGTGAAGGTTAATTTTGGTCTCTTTTTCCCTATTGGGACCAATGCTAGTTTAGTTTTTTCTCTTTGGGGTAGGTGTGGTAATAGGGACTAAATATAATGCAACTTCCTTCCCCTTATTTTCTTCTACTTCCCTAGTATAATTTTCCTCAAATTGGAATTCTTCCTCATCTAATTGGTAATAAATAGATAACATTTTTAGTGCATCCTCAACCATTTCAGTCAGATCTAAGGATATCACCTGAAGCTCCTTAACTGGTGACCCTAGTTTTTATGCTTGGGCTAAAGAAGAAGAAACTTCACTAGGTCACCTATATTCTAGCCTTGTTGCCTCAATATTTTTTATTTCTATTTGTGTTTTCAAAGGTATAGATGACTCTCCACCAATAAAATGGTATTGTCTAGATCCTATTTGCCACCTATCATCACTTCCTTTATGTTCCCTTTTAATCCTAGATTTTGGAGTGATGTTGAATTTCTTCAATCTTGTCAAGACCTCAATGAAAGAAGAGGAATTTATGTACATTAGGTCATAGAATCCTTGCTAGTGTTCATAATTCATGTTTATCCTTTGGCCTTTAGATGCACATTGACCTTGTTTTGGGAATCCAACTATCTCAGTTCATCCAGTTGTAGATTGAAAGAGGTCTTGTGTCTAAATGTTGCCTCTACATTTTCCCATTCCTTGAATATGGACCTTTCAATAGTAATTGGGAGGTTTTGGAGGGTCCTTTCTTCTTGGTTATCCATAGATCATCTATACCATGGAATAATTGGTAAGCTACCTCTTGTTTTATAAGCTTGTTGGGGACATGGATTGGTAGCCTAAGGGGTTGGCTTTGGATTCCTTAAACTCTAATGATGATAAAATTTAGATAGAACCATATGTCACCAATGGATTCAATTGATTTATTGACCAAAGTACTAATTCTTGCCATTGTATTCCTAGTTATAGCCTCATTTAAGGTTGGATAGACATATTCATAGATGAAATGGATGTGGTCCCTATATTTAAATATGTGTAGTTTTGAATAATATTTGGAGACCATTTATTTCCCTTTAGGTGACCATTTTCTAAGGTTAGGGATCTTGATGGTGGCAATCAAGGCATCCAAAAATTATGACATCATGTAAAATTGGCCCCTAGTGCTTTTCTTGACTGTGATAATCTATTTACACAAACAAGTGCTAATTACTTCACCAAGGGGAGCAGTGAGATCCCTTTCAGCCATAAAATAGACCAAGGGTACCCTAATTTTATTCACATAGGTGGTGGTTAGATTCCCACATAGCCTATTCATTATGGTCATAATCATCCTGATCCTAGGTCTGAATTGGCTAATTAGGATATTGCCATTGAAGTCTAAGAATACTTGATTCCTAGAATAAAGACACGAAGTAAGGATGGTCTTTAGTTCATTTTCCTTAGCCCAATAATTTATGCTGGTCATGTCTATTTGGGGCTTAGGTAGTTTATAATAAATTTCAAATGTTATGGCTAAGACATAAGCTATACTTTTGTGAGGGTGCTCATTGATTAACATGCCTTTATCAATTTTGCAATATTTAAAATTAGGAGATAGAATGTCAATATAATGTAGTACCTTAGTTTTGGCCACTACAAAGTGTAATCTTGTCATCTGAATAGCCACTGTGTCATAATATCTCCTTCCCACAAACAGGTTCTTCTCCTCTTCACTTATGATGGTTGATAGATCCTCAATGGTCTAGAATAGCTTGGACTAGTTGTCATCTCCCATGTTTAGGGTAGTGACATCAAATTATATATCTTTGAAGACTCTCCCCTCAGTATCTAAATTTAGATATAGCTCTACATCTTCCTTAGAAGTGCCTTTTTGAGCCACCATGGTCTGAAATAGGTCAAAATGCTCATTAGTGGGCTACTCTTTGACTCTAGATTAAATTGCTCTTGCTCAGATGATAATCTAACTTTCTTAGGATTGATTATGATCAATATAGGGTTGAATTAGGATTTATATGCATGTCCTCTCAGATCTTTAATGGTGGTATCTTGTCAAGCTTGTATGAACTTCATGCCTTATATTTGATTTGGACCTTCACATTTATACCTTTGCCTTTCTAAACCCACAAGATCTTTAAATTTGTCATTTTCTACCTATGTGTCATTACCAAGGCATTTCTATGGCATTTTCACAGCACTTATTAATTTTTAAAAAATGATCATTATCCTTTGAAATTTCATCATTGATCTCACAACACTTGATCATTTTGCATGAATAAATGTGGTTCATTGATCTTCATATACAATATTTAATGTCATTGGTCTTGGGCCTACTGAAATTTCCACACTAATTGATATATTAAAATTGGCATCTGTATACCCATCATTTGGCATTTGTAGGAATGTCTTTAACATCCACGTGACCAATTTTTAGGTACTTCCTTAATAATTTTTCTAAGCTTAATTTTGATGTCTGCATGCCTAGAATTTGATGTCCATGTCAATGTATTTGATAGACATATGACCATTAGTTTTAAATTTACTTCCTCAAGAATTTTTGTTGAGTTTGTTAGTTGGCATTCCTAGGTTAACCCTTCTTTATACATGTGCCATTTGGTAGCACTATAGGGATTCTATGCCCCATTGAAAAGTCTACATTGATCTCACACTGTTGGATCTTGTAAGTGAGAATAAACATGTATCATTGATCTTTAAAATATTCTTGGGATTTAATGTTAACTATGCCTTGAGGTTATGCAACTTGGTAGTCCCACAGGATTTTTGAGTTTTGTATTCTATCAGTTCTACTAGTTAGCATGATTTCACCATGTGGCAGCCTCATGTTCATCTTAAGATTCATTTAAAATTTGACCTATTACACTCTATTGATCTATATATCTATGCATGAACACATACTATTGATCTTTGATAAAGTGACTAATGTTTAAAATATGGTCCATGGCTTGACTTTTAACATCAATCTCATTATGCTCGATCCTTCCATTTACATAAATGCGAGCCATAGATTGTGATCTATTGGGTCAAATTTGATTAGTTCTTATAATCATAAAAATTAATTAGTAAGCTTAGGAAATGTAAATAAAATCCTTAGACTAATTTTTTTACTTATATTAATAAATATTTAGGCTAAAGTCTTAAGCTAGGCTTGAAACATGATAAAAAGATTACCTTGGGTTTAGGAAAGCATAAAGTCTTAGCTTAAGCTTGAAACATTAAGAAAAGGACCCTTCAACTAATAAAAATCATAGCATAAGTCTTTATTCTACTATTTTATTGTATTGATAAATATAATTAAAATCTCAGGGTAAATTCTTAAGCTAAATCCATGTCATAATAAAAGGGACCCTTTTAGTTTCCTATTTTGATCTTGCATCATTGGATCTTCATCCTCTACTTGAATGCATGTTATCAATCTAGTGAAATTGGTTGGTTAACATTATTTTTATGGAATGGTAATATCTGTCACCACCTCACTTATCCTGGAACTACATCGTAAATTCCACTTGATACGCACTGTTAGATCAATCTTGTCTAGGAAAATGTGTATCATTGATCTTGGGGTCAATGAAAACATTAAGTTAGGATCAAGGATATATGGAACTTAGAATAAGGTTTTGGACTAAAGATTTATTTGCATTGATAAATATGATTAAATATTTAGCCTTAAGTCTAAGACTAAGATTAAAACACAATAAAGTGAGCATGCAAACAATAAAGTTAGACCAAGCCAAGATTAAAGGAATAAAGGGGGACTCGGGAGATAAAGGGACTAAGTATGAAATTTTAGACTAAGGTTTCGTCATGTTAATATACACGACTAAAACTTATTGTAAAAATTAAACTAAGTCTAAATAAATTTAAAGTGCTCCCATATAAAATATTCTTGCCAATTTTGAATTTGGTCTAAAGGAACCTATGCTAGGGTATTTTGAGAAAGGGTTTCAAGATGATCAAAATGCATTCAATTTAGATTTTGATATACCAAAGGTTAGTAAAAGACCGGATTGAGATAAAACTATAGAATTATGAAACCCAAACATTATCTGTTCCAAATGAACTCCATTAGGTCTGTAACTTGAAACAAGAAGATCCACTATTAGTAAACTTAGACAAGGTTAAACTAGAGCCATGAACAAATAATCCAACCAAACCATGGTGTGGATGATATTCAAATACAAATAATGATCAAACATAAAAACCTATTCATGTTGTGTGTGTGATTTAATTTCACGTATTTTTTGCCATGGAATTTAGGGAATAACTTATAGATTTCATCCCTTTAATCATTAACACTAACTTAAGTCATTTCTGAATATACATTAAGAACCATGTTTTAGCTAAAGAAAGGCTTGGGCATTGCTCTATTGTCAGCCATGTGTCTATATCCTTGAGAGAGATGCCTTTGGCTCCACTCAAGGCCTTGCTCCACTACTAGTTCTGTGTTTATAGCCCCATTCGAGATTACTAGAATCACCGTTGCTTTGAAATATTTTGTTTTTTTAATAATATCTTATTTTTATATTTTTGAGATCATTTTAGCTTTCTATAAAAGGTTAGGAACCAGGTTATCTAGGTTTAGAATTTTTCTAAAATGTTTGATCTTCAGATAATCACCTATGGTTGCAACCTTTATCTCAGGCAAGGATGTTTGTTAAGTTCAAGTATGAATATGTTGTAATAATTTAATATTTCATCCCATATGTGTAATTCTTATTAAAACAAATATTATATCGAAATAATGTTTAAAACATTATAAAACAACCAACCTATCCATTAGTCCTTCCTAGTTTCTCTAAACTATAACATCAAGCTCATATTTTAAATCCATGGTCAATATATGCTTAAGATTCATACCTACATTTCTGAACTATGGAGTTCCTAAGTAATTATGTGAAATTTGAGTTAAGGTCTATCCAAAAGGACTTATTACAAGCAAGGAATAGAGTAGAGAAAACACAAATAGAAAGCAACAAAGTAGAAAGTAAAAGAAAAGCAAATAAATATATACAAATTTATGTACAAACAAGGGATAAGAAGGAAAGAATAGAAAGAAACTAATATAGCCTACTAATCTTAACTCTAATTATTATTAAAATTCACTCCATAAAGACCCCAGGTGGGGTAGTAGAGAATTACTGCTCAAGGTACTACCCATTGGTGGGCAGTGTGAACTATACTCCTTGTAAGTCATTTAGATTGAAGGTTTTATCTTCAAGTATCTTAGAAATATGATAAAGTCCTATCCATAAAGTTGTGAATTTTCCATGTTTTCCCTTAGGCTCTGATACCTTGTCCCAAAGAAGAACCAAGTTTCCTTGCTTGAACACCTTTATCTTTGATCGCTTATCAAACCACATTTTTAATGTGGTTTGGTGCCTGATAAAATTGGTAAAAGCTTCCTCTATTGCATCTTTCATCTGAATGATGTCCAACAACCTTGAATTTGCAAATTCTTTTTCCTCTTCCATGTACTCTTATATGAACTTGTATGTTGGTAGCTTGAGTGTGATGGGGAATATAGGCTCTCGACCATATACCAACAAGAATGGTGATGCTTTAAGAGGCTACTTCACTCTTGTTCTATCTACCCAAAGGCATATTTGAGAAGCTTGTGTCATGTCCTAGGTTTGTCTGATATAGACTTATTTATTACCTTCCTCAAGTTCATATTCATTGATTTAGATAATCCATTTCCTTGAGTTTAATGGTTTGAGGAGAGATTGATAATGATGTTGTTATCATATGCCCATTCTATCATTTTAATGGATATAAAAGTAGATCTATTATCACATACTAGAGAGACTGGCATTCTAAATCTGGTGCATATGTTTTTTTCCAATAATTTGATCACTTCTTTAGTCATGCACTACTTGGTCAACTTTTCTTCAGTCCATCTTGTGTAGTAGTCGGTGGTAGTTAGAACATAATTTTGACCATCTAATAAGTTGTGGTTAATGACCCCTACATAGTATATCCCCTATTGGGCAAAATGTTTATCTACCATAACTATTTTTAATATCATGGCTGCCTTGGGATCCTTAGTGTTAACATGAATGGCACTATCTTACATGCTTATGAGTATCCTTGAAGATTGTCAGTCAATAGTAGCTATCCCTTAAGATTTTTTGGGTTGTGATTCTTCTTGATGGATGTCCACATCCTAACTTCTCATGATCTCAGTTGTCTCTTCCTTGGATACACACCTTAGGTAAATGCCTTTAAAGGTTTTTCTATATAGCACTACATCCTTGATCAAGTAATGGGTTGCCTTGAGCCTTATATCTCTCTTGTGATCTCTACTTAACCCTATAGGACAATAACCATTAATTAGTAAGTAGATAATGGGATCATACAAATCATTAGGTCTGAAATTTTATTATTCTACCTGTATAACACTTAGCTTAGGGTTAGTATTAGAAACAAATTGAATTAAACCTTAGAACCTTACCAATTTAGCATTCTTAATCTCAATGTCATATTCTTGGAGTACAAACATCCACTTACCTCTCCTTTCTCCTAGTTCATTTTGACTTAGCATGAGCTTAGTGGCTAGGTCTGATAGAATAACATACACCTTATTTCTAAGGATATAATGCTTAAACTTTTTTAAGGCCTTGACCAAATCACATGCTTGTTTGTCAATCAAAGAGTAGTTTAATTCAACATTTTTAAATTATTACTCATTAAAGTAACTGGATGCTCACATCTATCTATATTCTATGTTAGAACTACAACCATTATATGATCTGAAGCAAAGGAGTAAAGATAAAAATATTTAGTAAAGTCTATATTTATTAGGACTAGGGCTTGTTGGGACCAACATACCCCCATTTTTCTAATTCTACAAAATAGGGACCCTTGTAAATGTTTTAAAACATATGTATCATGGATTGGCTTTGAAGAGGTTATTCTCTCTTAGAATTTGAAGATTGATCACTTGAAAAGGGAATGAATCCCTACATGCTTAATTGTGATTATGCTTTATGGACTAACCTTACTAATAGTTGTCTTTGGATGATTAAATCTAGGTTCCATGGAGAAAGGTAGGGTTCCCAAGAAAAAAACTCTATGATTTAAATTAAAAAAATGGAAGAAAAATTTAATGAGAAATTGGATTTATTTTTTTGAAAAACCGTAAGTCTAATTTTATATTAAGGTTTGATTATGTTTTTAACATGCCCAAACCTTAATATAAAATCACATTTAGGCCCCTTTTATTTCCCATCCCCTTTGTTTCTATTATCCTCCTAACCACATCTAATTTTTAAGTCTATAAGCCCCTTTCATTCAGGATAAAATGTTTTATTAATGTTTATCCTAGGTTTTAATATTAAATGTCTTCATGATTATTTAACATGAACAATACCTTGAGATCAAAACCTTAGTATAAAACACTATGCATATCAGGCCCTAAATTAATTATTTGACTTGAATATAGATATAAAAACTCTCACTTCCCTAGAGATCCAATCTAATGGTGCGAGATCACCTAAGAGGAACTATGCATCAACCCTACTTATTATGAAAAAGTTCCTATGACATTTAACTTGATAGCCTCACTCCCATCATTTGACACTCATGAAGACATCTTTGATGTTAGTGAGACCATCAATTTGAACCTCATCCAAAATTTTAACTAAGTCCAAAAGGGTACCACCTTAATATTTTAACATTAGGCTTAGCATAGTAAACTTTAGCTTTAAGTTTATCATGTTTATTAAAACTATTAACTTAAGACTAATTATTCAACTTAAGCCTATATGTAACCAAATGGATTGAATTAAAATTTATGCACTTTTGTAGATCCAACAATCTACATTCACTTGAAGATCTAATTCGATGGTATGAAGACAAAGGGGCTCCTCAAAGTTTAAAGCCAATCAGCTTCAACTTCTTAGATCATGAACAATAGTCCTTGCTACATCATCAATCTTGATCTAATGAATCACATCAACTCTAAAATCTTATGAGTTATTTAGAATGCAACACATGATGCTTTGTCATTCAACCAAAGGAATTTTGAAGGTTTAAATTTAATAATCTTGCTCCCATCATTTGATGTTTGTGAGGATGTCTTTGACATTAGCGAGGCCATCAAATTAAACCTCAGCCAATTTTTTAGCCAAGAAAAGGTGGCATTTTTTTAAAAACTCTCTAAAATACCCTTAGTGTATTAACATATAAAACTTATCATGAAGTGTTTTAACCTAATTTTATTAATATTTATCAACATAAATAAACCTTAGGAATGCATTTTAGACCTAAATTTTGATGAAGGCCTCAAGACTAACTTAACTATATGCATCTCACAGGATCTAATAGGCCACACTTGATTAGAGGTCTTGATCTAATGGAGTGAAATGAAGGATGGATTTTCAACCAAAGATTCTAAAGCCTGATATTTTGACCATGGAAGAACCATGCTCATTCTAACACCAAAATCCAAAGTCATATCTTGAAGAAGAAAAAATATGCCACTTAGAGTAATTAGGTAATTCAAGATTTAAAAAACCAATCAAAGGAAAAATCCAATATCTTCATGAATTATTCACACTCATTTGGGGGTCCTGATCTAATAAAGAGAAGATAAAAGCCTTGATTTGAAAACTAACAACTAGTTTTCTAAGTAATTTTCATAGGGATGCCACATAAACAAGCTTATGAAGGCCATGTGGGCACCATGTAAGCATTAAATGACAAATGCAAAGATTTGACACACCTAAAAAGATAGAATTTTCTTAAGTGAGGCTATCCATAAGATCTAAGGCATGAAATTTTTTATGAAGTTCACCACCTTCACCATTAAAGCTCTAAGAAACCCTATTAAAACAACATAAAGCACTAATTATTGACTATTGAGACATAATGGCATTAAGCAAACTCAAATTTAATCATGACGAAGAATATCCAATCATAAACCTAAGGTAATTAAGGAATCATGGTATAAACTAGGCAATAATGGAAATAAGAGGCAAAATTATATTTTTCTATGGACAATAAGGGAAGATGTTTTGGGGACATGGAATTGGACATTGAGGCACTCAAAATGGAATGAAGAACTGGTCAGAGATCTTCTTTGGTGTCAAGTAAATGCAACCTCTCACTTCTAATTAAAAAAGGATTATAGTAACTAAGAGGAAATTTTATGACTTGGTTATAATTTAGATGTCTGGTCTTCACCAAGAAGTTGTAAAACTAGAGGTACTCCATTGCATAAATATCCTTGTACCTATGCTTGTAAATTGTAGAATTGATGGTGATTAGATAGTTAGGGAAGGTGTGTCAAAATGGATATCATACCTTTACCTATAGCTTTTTAGGTCTACTATAAACTCCCTAGGACTCATATAAACCTCCCCATCATCAAGGAGTGGACAACCAAGCATAATTTAGACACTATTATAAGACCCTAGTAAAACCAAGGAACTCACATATCCAAAAACCATGATGGAAAGATCCTTATTATATAATTTAGAGAAGGCATTAGGATCATCATGACACTATTGAATAGAGATTTATGGGAAGCCACCACAACCTTTGTCTACCCCAAATGGGTTTCCTACATATATTTCATGGTGGAAGAGAAAAAAACTCCACCTATTGGAAAACTAATTAGCATCCACTTATGAAGATAATTCTATGTCATAAAAAGGAAGACCAGCCAATAATTTAACTTGATGTCCTACCTATTAGACTCATTGATGGCCTCCACACATATTCCTGATGTCAAGAATTGGTCTTCTCATAGCAAGATTACCATATCTCATTATTATTTAAAACTACATATATTTAAATACAAGGATCACATGCAATTAATTTTTGATTGCATATATCCTACTTTGGTTAAGACTATAATAGGGAACCCCATGCCTAGAGTGTACCCCCTCATCAAGAAATATGTAGAGCCCATGGGTGGTGCATATGGTATTACCCAGATTACACCATCATTAGGATGGAAAGAGTCATGACTCAACCAAATAGATTACCAGTCCATGTCCCTATCAAATTGGCTGAACAAGAAATTACTTCCCAAATCCTCCAAGGGATTAACAATGTATGTAGAGATAAGAGGAAAGGCATTTTATATTATTTTCCAAAATTGATTGGAAAAAACATGATCCATGTCTGGAAATAGTTGGACATTATGTCTAAGTATAGAGATTCCTTTTATTTTCAAAAGGATGACCTCAAAGAATGGGACCCAAATAACAAAGTTGTCCTCCATCTGCAATCCTCATAGATGACTAAGGTGTCCTATGAGCATAAGGTTATCCCATATGACCATATCTACACCAAGGCTATAAACTTTGAGGAAGTGCTAGTTAGGTGTAGGCAATATGGCTTTAAACTTGAGCATAGATTACCAAGAGAGGAGAAGCCAACTAGAGAAACCTATCAAATGAACCCATTTTAATATCATTTATTTCCTTCCACCTCAATAACACCTTTAAGACTACCATAATATCAAGTGCTCCAAATTCAAAGCTATAGTGAGAGGAAATTGGAAAAAAGGCTAGGAGAAGGTCATTCATCATCATTTTCACCTCCAAGACCACCTTATTTAGTAAAGCATATTGATATGGTTTCCCTAAAACCATATGAAATAGTTAAAGGATTCTTCAAAGATCTTTCAGATACCTATGGGCCAAATCAGGAAGATGAGGAAATTAAGGAAGCCAAAGTTGAGTTGGCACAAGTTAAAGAAACCTAGGCAAGGGAGATGGAAAAGGGGAATGAAATAGCTTTGGATTTAGTCCTTGTCTCATAAAAGAAAAGTGAAGCAGAGACAACCCTTGTTCCTAGGTCCTCCAAAAGGCCAAAACTTACATGGACCCATCCTACCAATGAGGTTAACTTGTTTAGTGATGAGTTTCCCATACATGGACATGTCATCCCTGACTGGGTCATATATAGAAAGCTCTAAAAGATTCCATCCCAGTCACATTCATTGGAACTTACCATCACTACAAGTATTGATACCCATAATGATATCAAACCTTGGAATAGAGAGCTCATGAAGGAGCAAGAAAAGAGGAGGACTATTGAGGCAACTAAAGAGAGTGTCAAAATAATGAAGGATCCTAGAGCATTAAGTGGTACTGGGATTGAGATCCCAAAGGTACCCAAATTCTCTAAACCAATAACCACTATGTAGTACAATCTAGACATAGCTAGATTAGAGAAGGTAACAATAAAGAAGGACAGTATAGACACTCAAGAGTTTACCTTCCAAAGAGTGGAGCCTTTTGTGGGTCTAACTCTATGTAAGGGAAAATAGTATGGGAGAACTCCATCCATCAAGAGGACATATTAAGTTTGTTTGAGGCCCAATTAGAAATGATCTTACTTGGGGTCAATGGAATGAAACAAATAATTATCAACCTATAAAAGAAGAAGCAAGACTTAAAAGCACAAGCTATATTTTCAATCCCTAAGGACATATTGAAGATGCTAAATAAATATCTTTTTGACATATTTGAAAGATTGAAGACCATGAAGCTTAGATTAAATTCCTTGACCAATCAAGCTAAAATAACATAGGCATTATCATTAAATGGTAGGACTCCAATGACTAGATAGTTGAATTGATCAATGTGTATACTAAAAAATAGGTCTAGGACATCAAAATCATCAAAGTACAACATTTAAACATCCTCCTAGGAGTCATAGTGGATAACACATAGGACATAAGAACTTGGTATAATAGTTTCAATGATTTCATGAATGAGGACAAGGATTTGATAGATATAATGGAGAAGCTCTTGGAGACCTTGTTGGCAAACCCCTCTCAACCCACTACCATGGGCCTGATAAATGATGAAGAATTCAAGCAAAAGGTTAATGTCTTCATCTAGAGCATTAAAGATAACCAATTACAATCTATCAAGGACAATTAAAAGGTCCTTGACATCATTCTTACCTTAGGAAGGTATATTTTAGAGGCACAATGCATCAACGAACTCAAGGCCAAAAGTGATAGAATTCAATACATTGGCATATCAAGAAGAGGATTGTTTGATGAAACCTACGGTAGATTTTAAGCTGATTAAAGAACAAAACACTAAGGTGAAGGACATCCTCAATTGAAGATAACCAAGAGGACCCACCAATGCAATATGAAAATAATATTCTTTTGTAATGCATATATGCTAGTCTATTAGCATATATTAGTTCTATTTGTCAAATTTGACATAGGAGGTCATGTTTATTGTAATATTTGTATAAAGGATAGTTTTCCTTATCTTACATATGGATGTTTTGAGAATTTAACTAGTACACTTCCTATGTTCTCTATAAATAGGTAGGGGTTAGCATTTTATAAAGGGAAGGACTTTGAGCATTTGTATACAAGAAAGTATTTTAATACAACTAAGGAATTTTGAAAGGATTATCTGAATAGTGTGTTACTCTCAATTTCATGTTAATGTCTTATATTTGAATGGTTCCTTGAATTTTGAGTTATATTTTCTATCATAAGGTTGTTAATTTGTGTTATGATAGATTAGCTAAAAGATCTTAGGTATACTTCATTTCATTTACTCTAGATTTGGATGTGCTCATGTTATTTATGTTATAGTAGTAAAATCTTTAAAGTAAATCTAGATCTTACTTTTTATTTCTATATTTCCTTTGATGCTTGCTTGGTTTATGATGGAATCTAGGTTCATACTATTTTACATCATAGATTGGTTCATTTATGCTCAAACCAATCAGTACCTTGCCATGATATATGAGATGGAATCTTATAATCACATTTTCTTTTTTTCCTTACCCTCCTTTTTTCTATTTTATTTATCAAAGCTCACTTTATTTTAAGATCATTATTAATATCCACTTAGGTTAGTTTATGGATCATAAATATCAGAAAGTTTCAAATATGTAGGACCCTAGTGGCTCCCAACCACCAAATTAAACAAATATTATGGATAGATCTCACATTCTACTTCTATTCCACCACAGACATCACAAATTTCAACTCATGCCCTATATCTTTAGGATTATAAAATGAGAAGTGTTCATCAGCACTAAGAGCACCTGTGAGGCTATTAGAATAATCAATAGTAGAAAGAGCTCTACTAGTGCTAGAAAAAGGGCCATTTGATCAATTGTGATATTACTTGCATTAATTTTGAAGGATTATTAACCCTTATGAGTGATTCTTCACTCTAAGTGCAAAGATTCTTCATCTTTAAGTGGTTTCCCACCTATCTTTGTGCTTCATAAGGCAAATATCTTAGTTCTCTACAAAGAAATGGTTAAATTTTAGTAAATAATGATTTAGGTTTTAATAATTCATAGTATTTGAGATTAGGATGGCTTACGTTAGTTGAATATTGATAATTTTTATGAATCTTGAGTTTACTTAAGTCACAAGTTGTAAAAAATGGTCATCTTTGCATAATTCAACACATCTTTGAGCTTGCTTAGTCAAAGATCAATGTGATTTGTCCCTTTATGAGTAAATATTTGTGAAATATAACTTGACACATCATATTTCAAATAGGATCCTTAATCTTCAAGATGGAATTGCCAAGGATCAGGACCAGATCACATTTAGAGACTAGAGAACCCTTACTCAAGCTAGAAACCCATAGAAGAACTAGGAAAGATAGAGGAAGGCATAAGCATTCCAAGTCTCTACCATCTTCACCCTTATAAGGGGTTTTTATGTTTAATATTCATCTATATATGACATGGCTTGGAAGTTCCCCCATCAATATACTAGGTGTAGTTCATGACTTACCATGTAATCCTAAAAATTACTTGCCAATATTTGGTCTAACTTGTGTTGTAACTGTAGAAGAACATGTTAAATCTTTCAAAGTTGCTTTAATATTATTAAATCTTATCCATGAATATGTATCATATAGGTTTTTTCCATTTGCATTCAAGGATGTTGAATATGAATTGTTACTCAATTTGCCTGATGATTACATCACCTCATGAATAACTTTGACACTATCTTTATTGATTAATTTGGAAAGATCATAATCCCCTACATAATTTATCACCAATTCACAACCATTAAGAGGGATGCAAGTGATCCTATTATATCCTTCAATGCCAAGTTATAAAATATGTTTAGTCAAACCATGGATCCATAAAAACCTTATGAGGCTTTAGCTCTAAAAGTTTACAAAGATGTAGTGGACCCTATGACTTTTGTGTTTCTTAAAAGGGCCCTCCCAGCTATCAACACATTGGCCCATGATTATTCCGAAGTAGTTGGTATTAGTGACCAAATGTATCCCCAAGGTTATATGTCTTATTTTATCCCAAACATTTAACCCAAAATCCTATATTTAACCTTTTCCCAAAAAAATACCAAAATGCTCCAGCCTTGAACTAGCTCCCTACTTTGAATGTATTACCTACTAGCCATGTTACTCCTAATTAGAACCTAGGTTTCTTGAGTCATAAATATACTAATAGATATCACACCAATGACTAAAAGGATTTATTTTCAATCAATGATACTAATAATAGCCAAGTCCAAAGCTTTAAAATCCCCAAGAATGAGAATGAATCTATATTAAAGACGGTCTAGAAGCTCAACATAGATTTTTTGCAACTACAAAATCAATCTGGCAATGTTAATGATAACTCTGGAAGGAACTTCACCTTCTAAAAGTTCAACAGGCCTAGAAATAGATTTTAAAATGATATCTTCTACAACAACAACAAAGCTAGTGAGCCTTCTTCTAGCAAGAAGACCATGGATATTAATCTCACTAATATTGTCTTGCCACACTATTTTAGGGTACATTCCATGTCTAAAAATGGTGAGAATTATTACATTGACTTTTGAAAATCCTTTGAAGTTCTCCAAGAATAACTTGACACACTTGAAGTAGTCCTAAACAAAGATACTACTACAAGTCCTTCTGGGTCCAATCCATCTGACCAAGTACACATGGTAGAGACATTCTAATTTCCTTTCCAAGAGGTTAATGAGCCTAAAAATATTCTTGAAGAGATTCAATAATTCCAACAATTCTTGAAAACCTACCCTCTAAGAAATAGAGAACAAAAACATCCATTGACTACTTCAACTCCCCCTAACAATAATGGGACTCCTCTAGACACTACATCAAGGAATGATCCTGAACCACCTAAGGGAATTTCTTTCAAACCTAATATTGAACCTTCAAGAAAGATTGGTTACAACATTATAGAGGATATGAATAAGATCAAATCCAAAATCACTCTACATGAGCTAACATAGATTACAGGACAAAGAGACTTATTCTTGGAATTATTGTCCAAAAAAATTGGGAAGCCTCCAAAAATTGATAGTGCAAATGTAACTATGAAAATAACTATAGTAGATTCTCCACCCATCCTACTCATAGTCAGGATATTCAAAAATAATGTCCATAATTAGCTTTTAGATTCTGAAGCCTCAACCAACATCATGCCTACAAGGATATGTGAACAACTTGGGTTGACCCCAATCAAGTCTAATAGAGTGGTCATGAAATTAAACAAGTCAAAATTCAAATTCATTGGGGAATTAATAAATGTTCATATGAAATTGGATAGTGAACCAAGAGTTTAAAAATTCATGGACATACAAGTGGTGGATATCCCTAGTGCTTATGGATTTCTCCTTAGTAGATAATGGACTAAAGCCTTAAATGGATACATATCTACTGACTACTCCCACTTCTAGTTACCTTGGAAGGGTGTTCAAAATCAAATAAAGGTGGAAAGAGAGCCAAGGATGAAACACATGATAATAGAATACAATGTTGTAAATGAAAAGGTGAACTTCTTAGATACTAATTTGGGAATCTTCACTTTGAAAGCTATAAAAGAACCTAGTTCCAAGAACCCTCCTCCAATGCCTGGCCTATAAAGACTATATGTTGATGGTGCTAGATGTAAGCTAGGATCAAGAGTTTGTGTATTGATAGACCCTATAGAAAAATAATATCATACATCTTATAGATTTCAATTCCCATGTACTAATAACTTGGCTCAATATGAAGCTCTCATATTAGGGTTAGAGCTTGCTATTAAGCACAAGGTCAAAGAACTCCTTGTTTATGGATATTTTGAACTTGTGTTCAATAAAAAAACAAGTACCAATGTAAGATATCTTACCTTAAGAGGTATAAATTTAGGGTTTAGGACTTGGTAGAATATTTTGATGCTTTCAACATCTTGTCTATCCCCAGGGAAAAAAACAAAGTTGCTAATGAGCTTGCCTCTATTATAGCTAATCTCATGCACAATCATGATTCCCCCAACTTCGACATTGAGCTAGTACCATGCCCCTCAGTCCTAGATAATGTGAATCATTCTCAAGTCTTCAATGATGATCAATAAAATCTAGATTTCTTGACTAATTTTGGGTCCTTTTAAGCTTACATCATTGATGAAGCTGATGAAAGTTATCCTAAAAGGGATCTTAATGGTAAAATCTTCAAACTAAATGATAATAAGATACCTAAAGGTATGATCTCATTATAAAGGTTGTTTGATCATGATAATATTACTAAAACACCTAAGGTACCCAAAGTAAGTGGTAAGGACTATCATGTAGTAAATCTTGGCCCACATGATTAGTCCCAACAAGTGAACATAGGAAAGGCTTGTACTAAAATGGAAAATAGAAAGGCTAGGGAGTTTCTTACAAAATATAAGGATGTAATTTCTTGGTCCTATGAAGATATAAAAATATTTGACCCAAGGGTTATTACTCACACCATACCCTTCAAGGAAAATTGTAAACCCTTCAAGTAGAAGCAAAGACCTATCAACCCTATCTTGGAACCCATGATCTTTAAGGAGGTCAAAAAAATACTGGATGCAAGGACTGTGTTTCCTATTAGGAATTTTTCTTGGGTCGTTAACTTGGTCCTAGTCAAAAATAAGAATGGATAAATCAAATTATGCATAGACTTTATAAAATTGAATAAAGTATCTGAAAAGGACAATTACCCATTACCTTCTCTAGACCAAGTCATCCAAGTTGTTTCAAGATCAGCCATGATGTCTTTCTTAGATGGATTTTTTTGGATATAACCAAGTATTTTTTGCTAAAGAATATAGAGTGAAGACAAACTTCACCACTAAATGGGGAACATATGCTTAAAAAAGAATGCCCTTTGGATTGATTAATGTAGGGGAAATCTTTCAGAGAGCCATGGATCATGCTTTCCAAGGCCTAGTAGGCAAATGCACCATCATATACATGGATGATCTAATAGTTTTTTCCAAGAATAGTGAATATCATTTCACGCACCTACAATAAGTGTTTGAAAGGTGCAGTAGGTATGGCATATCCGTCAACCCCAAGAAGAGCATAATTTTTATTACTAAAAGAAAAATATTGGGGCATGTCATCACCAAAGAAGGGATTTCTAGATATCCTGAGAGAGTAGAATCCATTTCCAAGATTGAACTACCTAACAGTCAAAAATAACTAAAGTCATTCTTTGGCAAGATCAAATTTTTAAATAAGTTCATCTCAGGCTTTGTTGAGATTGTTAAACCCTTAAATTATATGCTTAAGAAAGATGTTAAAATCTCTTAGGAAGAAGGATCCAAGAAAGCATTTTCTAACATGAAGAAGGCAATCAGTCAAGCCCTAGTCTTGATAAGTCCTAACTTATTAAACAACTTTTACTTACATTCATTTAGTTCTGACCACATCATGGTTGTAGTCGTGACTCAAAAGATTGATGGAAATGATCACCCTATAGTCTTTATGAGCACCAATTTTAAAAATGTAGAAGTAAACTATTCCATGATTGATAAGCAAGCCTATACATTGGTGAAGTTAGTACAAAAATTTGGACATTACATTCGTAGAAATAAGATGCATGCCATTTTATTAGACCCAGACACAAATCTTATGTTCAATCAGAATGAGCTTGGGGAATGAAGGGGCAAGTGGATGTCAGTCTTACAAGAGTATGATATAGAAATGAATATTTCTAAACTATTGAAATGTCAAGGCCTAGTTCAGATGATTTCCAATACTAATCCTAAGCTTCATGCCATGCAAGTTAATCAACAGAATTTCCATCCCAATAAATGACATGACTCTCTAATCCATCTACTTATCAATGGTAGTTATCCCCCAGGACTCACCAGAGAACAGAAGAGAGCCTTAAGGCTCAAAGTAGCCCATTACCTTATCAAAGATGAAGTCTTATATAGAAACAACTTTGAAGGGATACACTTAAGGTGTCTGTCTAAAGAAGAGGGTTCTCAAATCATGTCTAATTTTCATGAAAAGCTAGGTAGTGGACACCCTTCATGGAGAAACACATCTCACAAGATTCTTAGGGTTGGGTAATATTGGCCCACCATTTTCAAGGACACTCAAAATCATGTGAGGGAGTGCCACTCATGTCAAATATTTATCACAAAATAGCTAAAGGCATCCATGCCTTTTCAACCAATGATGGTAGACACACCTTTTGCACAGTGGGGGTTAGACTTTATGGGGGTAATTAAACCCAATTCCTCTGAAGGCCACAAGTATGTCTTGACTACTATATATTATTTCACAAGGTAGAATGAAGCTATAGCCATCAAATAATATATGATATAAGAGGTGATCAACTTCTTGGAAGAGAATATTTTCACTAGATTTGGAACCCTGGTTTCCTTATTTTATGACAATGGATCTACATTTATATCCATATAAATAACTGAATGGGCTTATGATAATGGCATCTCTTTGAAGTTTGTATCTAATCATTATCCTCAAGGAAATGGAGTCTCTGAATCTACCAATAAGAACCTTATGAAAGCCATCAAGAAGTTTGTTAAAACTTATAATTGATATGTAATAGTTTCCATTGTGCTAATTTTTGATATGTAAATCTTTACACAATATCCTCATCATGGGTATTTCCAAATAAAAACATTGTAAATTTCATTTCTTCAAAGTTCTTATCTTTAAAAATTCCTAGCAAGTGATTTTCTTCATCTTGTGTGCAACCACTTTGTCTTGTAATGTAGAAATTGATGTTGATTCTATAAAACCATTATATTTTTATATTATATTATAATTAATATATATATATATATATATATCTTTTTATTTATAATTATATTATATATAATATTAATCTATAATCTATAATATTAAATTATAATAATATTATAGATATTATTATTAATTAATATTACATTATATTATAACATAATATATTAATAAAAATATATATTATATTATATTATATTATATTTAAAATGATACTAGAACATGGCACAAATTAATGAGTCATCAATTAATCATTTAATAATATCAATTCAAGGCTAGTGTCCAAGGTTGTATGCAATAGGAGAAAGAAATCTCTAGCAGTCGGTCTCTTCTACCACACTCCACACTTGTAGGAATTGAAAAGCACACTTGAAAGAAAGTAAATCACACCACACTTTATAAAAAAGTAAATCATACTTTCAGAAAGTAAATCATACTTGTAGGAAAGTAAATCACACGTACGAAAAAGTAAATTACTAAATTTAAAATAAAAAATAAACACAAAAAACACATGTGGGTTCACAACAAAATTTACAAAGAAAAATGTTTACATGAAAAATAAATAATAACAATTTAAAATCATAACTACATAATAAATAAATAAAAATATATTTATCCATCTTATTTATAATGAGTGGCCATCTCATTCCTAGAAATAAGATTTTAATCAAAATATTGTATTTGTGTCACAAAGCTTCAAAATGTATTATTGATAATAAAGATTGATTACAATGATGTGGGAGGTTGCATTTATAATCTTTTGCTTCCAACCAACTCCTTATTCAAGAATAACAATCGTAGATGCTCTCCACTAGATATGGAGAGAAACATAACAACTTAGATATTCTAGCTTATCTCAATCTTCCACAAAATATGAAGAGAGACATTATTATCTATTTAAAACATAATCTCAATTTTCATAAAATATGAAGAGAATTATTTATGAAATAAAATTATACAAATCTAAATTTAGATACAATCCTGAACTAGTCTGTAGATAGACCTTTATAATTTATAGATATGTCTGCATAGTATGTAGATATACCTATAGAGTTCATAGATTTTAAAACCTATAGAGTCCATAGATTTTAAAACTTGTAGAGTCTATAAATTTGAGAACTTATAGAGTCTATAGATTTTAGACCTGTTAAGTTTGTATATTTCAAAATCTATAGATTCCATAGATTTTAGACCTGTAGAGTCCTTAGATATCAGATCTATAGAGTCCATAAATTTTAGAAATTATAGAGTCCATATATTTTAAATTTGTAGAGTCCATATATTTTAGATCTGTAGAGTCCATAGATTTTATAACCTTCAAAGTCCATAGATTTTAGAGTCCATTGATTTCAAACCTATAAAATTTGTAGATTTCAGAACCTACAGAGTCCATAGATTTTCTTCAAATTGTATTTTTTGAAATATTAATGACTATGATGGCTCCTTTGATATTTGATTCTTTGAACTGGTCTTCAATCAATGAACTACATAGATGTAGAGCTATTGGCTGAGTCTATAGATATAAATTGAGTGAGTCCATAGTTATGCCTGGAGTGTTTATAACTCACTTTAAAGCTATTATTTCATTGGGTCTTCATGCTCAAGTCTAATATAGCTTATTATGAGCTACATATACACACATTAATAGTTTTTTTCTAAACACTTAGTAACAAGAATTAAAAAACAACAAGACAATGATTTATAAAAAAATAACTAAGATATAGTTCTCTATTTCATTCTAAATAAATTATAAGTTTAGAAACTACACTTAGATCCACTCCTTATGCAAGGAAAAATGATGTTATTTCATAGATATAATAATTCATTTTATGGTATTATCATCTCTCCCACACCTAAATTCATGCATGCCATTCCTTTGTCTAAAAATTCTTTGAGATACAAATGTATGAGTTAGATATTCTTATTTTCAAATAGTGTTTCGAGATTTAACCTTGTATAAGTAAAATTATTTTTAACTTATAAAATTCTCTTGGATTTCATAGGCAAAAGTTTTCAATAAAAGTGGTCAATAAAATACATTTGTCAATAATAGGTTATTGTGTGGAAAGTTTGCTTTCTATCCTTGATTCCTCTTTGACACAGGTTCTTGTGTGGAATTCTCATGCTGCCCTCTTTTTTTTAAAAATGAGGTGAGAGCAGGTTCTTGTGTTGAATTTTTTTTTCTATGGCTACATAACTCTATTTTAACCACAAAATAATTCTCGACATCAAATAAATTTTGATACTTTAAATCTTTGAAGAATTTTGAAAACTATATACCATTATCAAAGTCATTAACTTGATTTTACTAAGTCCCATTATTTATTTGTTGTTGAAACTATTTTCTTTCTCCTTGTCTCCCACATCTAATCCCATGCATGTACTCATGCATGCCAATGTAAATATGTATAAAGTGTGGGGATATTTGATTATTTTTCCTTCTTTTTGAAAAAATGGATATTTATGTAATAACAAAACTTACAAGTAAATTTAAAAGTGAAATAAAAGAAACTAGATACCTTGGCATAACTTTAATTCACCTTGTCTTTCTTAATGTCAACCCTATGGATCATCTTGAAAAAAATGTTTTAAGAATAAAAGTCTAAGCAATGCAGAAAATGAGAGCATAAAAAGTCAGCAACCAAGTATTTATTACAAGTGGGAAAAAGAACCATTACTAGTTTTCAACTTTTCCCAATTTTATTTATTTTGTTTGCCCTTAACTAGCTAGTAGAACTAGTTTTCTAATCAAGGCTCATTTTTATAGAACTTGGCCTACTAGCAAGTTGGTTTTTAAACCAAGACTACCAACAATTTCTGAGGGTTTTCATTGTTCATTTTTTTTTTGAAAATTGATGACATAGAAAATGTTAGCCATAGACTTTATGCATCTTCATAATACTTGAAAATGTAACATAGAATTTTTTGCATGTTAACATTCTCCAACATTGGTCTATGGAGTGATGGCCAATAAATGATGATAGACACTTGTTAATTTTTTTGTATGTTGTTGTCAAAATTAATTTAGGATAGTGTCCCAACTACTTACTGAAATCACGAATAAAAAATTTCATCTTCAGAATGACTCTTTGTAATGAAAGCATCCTGTAAGAAACCAAAAACAAACAAGAACTTTCTAACCAAGGATAATATTATCAATGTCAAAAAAATATAAATGTCAATAATAAACTATTAAAATGAATCATTTAAATATACATGGAAGAATATAGTTCAACCTATGTAAGAATGATTAGTGGTTTAAAAATTCTAATGGGTTTTTATTATGGAAACAATAAATTCTTAAGATAAGTTATATTATTATGATTGGTGGATATAGGTTTGACTAATATATGGAATGAAGATAAATATCATCAAATATTTTTATTTATAGGTTTAGTATGAAAGTATAACTATGATATGCACAGGGATAATGATAGATCTTTAAAAATATTTAGTTAAAACTAGTTATTAATTTTATATAAATCTAACATGCCTTAAATGATAATACATGAATGGATGGAATATAAAATGACCTATGATTTGTATGCATAGTAGCTGATGGAGAATTGATATGAAGATTCTAAATTAAAAATAAAATAGAGTACATGAAAACATACCTGAATATTCTTCATATATAAGATTGTACTGCAAGATATCCTTGCTGCTAGTACTATATTAGATCAAAGTCTTTCTTAGTCCTAAAAATCAAGGACTATATCAAGGTCTTTGTTATAATTCTAATGTCAATACCTTATCCTTAGTCTTGTTATTGATATTAACATTTCCATTCAAATCAACATTAATTCATCCAATATTTGTAGTACATTCTTATTCATTGACCATTATTTTCTTGGGTTTTAAATAAAAACTTCAATCTTCTTTTTGAAGCCATAAATTTTTTATGTTTGTCTTCATTTGACATTCTTAAAATCTAATTGTAAAATACCAAGGAATTAGTAGCATCAATAGTTCACTTTTATTATTATAAATCTGTTGACCCACATGGAATCCATTCTAACTTCATGCATGGTAATTTATTTGCATGTAATTCTTGATTTGTGTGTTGACCCATATGCATAGAGAATTATTTACATAAAATACTTGATTTATCTGTTGCCCCATATGTATGGAGATTTATTTCCATGCAATGCTTGATTTATGTGTTGACTTGCATGCATGGAGATTTATTTGTATATAATTTAAATTTATACAACTAACTTCATGCATGATATCTTTCCACCTAGATTTATGTATGCAATCTAAATTTATGCAACTAACTTCATGCATACTATCTTTCCACATATATCTATGCATACAATCTAAATTTATGCAACTAACTTCATGTATGCTATCTTTTATATCCTTCTTAGAATAAAATGAGATCAACTTAATTGAGTATTTTCTCTTATTCCATTATAAAAATAAAATCACATGCAATATTTTTAAAGTTAATCAACCTAAAAATTGTGTGTTCCTTTGTTGATGGTTTTATAAAAAGTGCAACTATATTTTATCCTCCATATAGTTAATCTCAATTCTTTTCCTCAAATAGACAGATTAACCTTTTAATAGGTACAAGATAAATTTTAGATTCCACTTTGTGAACAACTACAATAATTCAACCTATTTTAATCCATATTTTACACTATTTTAGATCATCATTTTCTTCCTCCAACCTGCTTCAACATTTAAATCCTTTCATATGGTGTTAGTAGTTGTTATTTTCTACACAACAACATTAGTATGGTATGGAGGGGTTTTACATAAAATTAAAATTTATAAATATAATTACAGAAATATAAACTCTAATCTATGTTGTAAGAAAATAAATACTAATCTAATTTATAAGAAAATAAATTCTAAAGAAATCATTAACTAAGTATCTCATGTCACAAAATTTGTAAAGAGACATTGCCTTTCACTAGAAACTTGTTTATCTACTACCCCTAGATAATTATCTTAAAAAAAATTGAATATCATAATGACACCATGTCCCTAAAAAGGATGCCAAAAATGATGAATCATCAATTCATTATTTAATAATATCAATCTAGGGCTGGTGTCTAAGGTTGTATGTAATAGGAGAAAGAGATCTCTAGCAGTCAGTCTCTTCTACCACACTCCACACTTGCAAGAATTGAAAGAAACACTTACAAGAAAGTAAATAAAACCTATAGGAAAGTAAATCACACCACACTTTGAAAAAAACTAAATCACATTTATAGAAATAAAATCACACAACACTTTGCAAAAAATTAAATCACACTTGCAGAAAGTAAATCACACTTTCAAATAAGTAAATTGTTAAATTAAAAATAAATAATAAACACAGAAAACACCTACAAGTTCATAACAAAATTTACAAAAAATATATGTTTACATGAAAAATAAATAATAAAAATTCAAAAACATAATTACATAATAAGTAAATAAAAATGCATTTATCCATCTTCCTTTAAATGAGTGGCCAGCTCATTCCTCAGAAGAGGATTTTAATCAAAACATTGTATCTATGTCATAAAGCTTGGAAATGTATTATTGATAACAAAGATTGATTATAATGATGTGGGAGGTTTCACTTATAATCTCATGCTTCTAACCAACTCTTTATTCAATAATAACAATCTTAGATTCTCTCCATCAAATATGGAGAGAAACATAACAACTTAGATATTCTAGCTTATCTCAATTTTCCACAAAATATCAAGAGAGACATTATTATCTATTTACAACATAAATTAAATCTTCAAGAAATATGAAGAGAATTATTTATGGAATAAAATTATACAAATCTAAATTTAGATACAATCTTGAACTAGTTTGTAGATAAACCTACACAGTCCATAGATATACCTACAAAGTTTGTAAATTTTAAAACCTAAAAAGTTTATAGATTTTAGAACCTATAGAGTCTATAGATTTCAAAATTTACAGTCCATAGATTTTAGACTTACAGGGTCCATATATTTTAGAATCTATAAAGTCCATAGATTTTAGGCCTATAGAGTTCATATATTTTAGACCTATAGAGTCTATAAATTTTAGAACTTGCAAAATCTATAGATTTTAGACCTATAGAGTCCATAGATTTTAGACCTATAGAGTTTTTAGATTTTAGAACTTTCAAAGTCCATAGATTTTAGACCAATAGAGTCCATTGATTTTAGACCTGCAAAGTCCATAGATTTTAGAACTTGTAGAGTCCATAGATTTTCTTCAAAATATATTCTTTGAACTATTTATGACTATGATGGCTCCCTTAATGTTTGATGAAATCTTCAATCAATGAATTACATGGATGTAGAGCTATAGATAGAGTCTATAGATATGAATTGAGTGAGTCCAAAGCTATGCCTAGAGTGCTTGTAGCTCATTTCAAAGCTGATATTTGGTTGGGTCTTTATGCTGAAGTCTAATATAGCTTATTATGGACATTAACATTTTTTTATAAATATTTAGTAATGAGAATCAACAAACAAGAAGACAATTATTTATAAATAAATAACCAAGATATATTTCTCTATTTCATTCTAAATAAACCATAAGTTCAGAAACTACACTTAGATCCACTTCTTATGCAAGGAAAAAAGGATGTTATTTCATAGATATAATGAGTTATTTTATGGTCTCATCACAAAATCTTTAAGTATGCATTATGGGCTGATAAGATAAGGATCAAGCAATCACTCAAGGCTTCACCATTCTTGTTGGTGTATGGTTAGGAACCTATCTTTCCCAATACTGTCAAGTTACCCATGTTCACATTCATGCAAGAATACATGGAAGAGATCCAAGAACTAGCCATTTCCAGGTTGTTAGACATAATTTAAATGGAGGATGATAGAGAAAAGGAATTTATAGACTTTAGTTGGCATCAAACAATTGTGAGAATATGGTTTGACAAAAGTTCCAAAATGAAGGTGTTTAGACAAGGAGACCTAGTCCTCCTTTGGGCTAAGGCATTAGAACCTAAAGACAAGCATGGTAAGTTTACACTCTTATGGATTGGACCATACAAAATTGTATAAATCTTAAGAAATAACACCTTCAAGTTAAAAGACCTTCAAGGAGCACAATTCACATTACCCACAAATGGACAATATCTCAAACACTGCTTTGTTGATGTTCCACCAAGAGTCTTCATGGCATAAAATCTATAAGATTGTTTAGGGTTAGAGTAGGTATGCTAGTTATTTTCCTTCATTACTTTTTTTTTCAATTTGGCTTGTATATATTTGTTTTCTTTCTATTTATTTGTTTCTTGTTGTTTGGTTGATTTGTGTTTGGTGTGTCATTTCTATTTGGTTGTGCTCCTTTGCTTCAATAAAGTCTTCTAGACAATCCTTGCTCAAAATTTCCCTAGATTGCTTAAAATTATAGTATTTCAAAATGAGGGAATGAACCCTACATAGGAGAACCTAAGGCTATAATATAGAATGATGTTATAATCTAGATACTTTCCCAAGAATCACATAGAATTTGATTACCTCACAAGAATCCAAAACATTTCCTGAGACCAAAGCTATTTTGTGAGAAGAATCATGTATGTGGAAGGATATTTCAAAAGGTTAAGGCATATGCATGCTTAAACTTAAAACACATCCTTGTCTAAGATCAAGGTTTCAACTATAGATGGTTATCCTAAGGCCAAAACATTTGACCAAATACTTTAAACATGGTTATCTTGGCTACCAGCCTTTGCTAAAAGACCTTAAAAAAAGAGGACATATTGCTAAATCAAAAGATATGAAGTCAAAGTTGATTCAAGTAACATATATAAGGGCTATAGACATCTAGTTGGTAGTGGAACAACGCCATGAGTGGAGCCAAAGGCATCTATGTCAGGGATATGGATGCCTGATTGGTAGCAAACCAATGCCCAAGCCTTCTTTGAATAAGAGCAACCATTATTAATGAATATCTAAATATGCTCTAAGTCAGATGTAATGTTCAAAAGGTATAAACTTGGATGTTGTTCCCTGAAGTCTCATGAAAAATAGTAAGTGATCAGAAATTGAGTTCTGATAATGGTTTCAAGTCTAAGTTTCAGTGGTGGCACACTATATATCTCTTTGAGAGCTTTCCAACGCTTTTCATAGTTTGAAAAATGGAGTCTGGATGCTCATGATATAGCTAGTTGAAGTTTTGGTTCGACAGGTAAAAATTTGGTGTCGTAAGATGACGTGGTACAATGAAGGGATGCCAAGTGGACCAATAACCATTTAACATGTGTAAAAATAATTAAGTGCAAAAAAGAAATTGATTTGGTGTTTTTATTCACATGTTATTTGAAATTTTCAAACGTTTACCACTTTGAAAAAAGCGCCAAAGGCCAACTTGCACAAACTAGCATGTCATCTGCCACGTCGTGCATGGACCAAGTCAAATCAGGGGCTTAGGTTGGCACCTAAGCCTTAGGCATTTTTAAAGGATCAAAATTTGGCTATTTTAAGCATCTTAAAACATGCAGCCACCTTCCACATAGCCCATGTGGGACAAATGCACCCAAGAATTATTCAAAACACCTAAAAAGGTGGGAAAGAAGATTTCAAATGCATGCAAGGCACCTAAAAGAAAGGGCTGGCAATTTTGAACCTTTTACCTACCACCTAAAAGGTTAATTCCTTGACCACTTAAGCCATAGAGGTATAATTGTTATAAAAGGGACTAATTTCTACTTGAATAGACATAGGAAGTCGACTGTGTATGGGAGATTATAGACCCGCTTACAATATTTCATCATTTTGGAGCCCTTAGAGGTTGAATCAGAGCCCAGAGTAAACTAAAAATTTGGTTAGAATTCTGATACGCTCTAAGAAGTATATTAATTTTCTAATTTTAGAGAAATGGTGATGCCATTTTGAGCTATATAAGTTGCCAATTTTAATTTGGAGAAGCCTCTGCATGTGATTCAGGAAGGTGAAGGATGTGTTGAGTCAGCCAAGGTCTTTCAAATTTCTAAAACACTATTTTTTGTAGAGATAAATGATCTATTGTTGATTGTAATTATATTTTAACTTGCAAATTTGAGCAACATTAATGGATCAGTTTGATACGAACCTGGGGACGTAGGAATTTTTGAACCTCGTAAACAATTTCTATGTTTTGATCTTTGAATTCAATTTTGCATTTCATTTTTAGTTAAATTTATAGATTATAATTTATATTTTAATTATAATGCAAAAATTACTCATTTTATCATTTACGAGAAATTGGATAAAATCAAGAATTTGAAAAATCTGACGGTTTCAATGGAAAATTGATGTGATATATCAATTCACCTTTATTTCAGTTTTGAAACATGATATTTGAATTAGATTTAATTCATTCCAACATCTTGTAGGTTGATAAATTTAGAATCCATACTTTTAAAATTTTCACTTTGAGTTTATCAGTGGATTTTATAGATCAAATTGGTATCAGAGTAGTTAGAATGCAGGGTTTGCTTCTAGTTGTGTATTGACAGTTGCTTCCAGAATAGTCGGATTATTGGTCTATAGATTGATTATATTGTAGTGTGTAGTGTGGAATTAGGTGTTTGTAGGAAACCATGGGCAAGTTGTCACAGATTAAGGTCATCAAGGATGAAAATGCAATCTTGAGATGCTAGAAATTTGCACTTGAATTACAAGTGGCAAAGTTAAAATTGGAGCTTGAATCCAAGAATGAGCTCTTGATTAGATTGTAATGTGGTGAGTGTGAAAATTTAAAGCTTCAACTTCAGATGCAGAGACTATGACTGAGTGCACTGTAAGTATTTATTCACAAGAATCTTCATCTTCTTCTACCATTTCATATTCAGATTCTAGTAATATTATTTTTGGTGATTTTGAAAGATACACTAAGGGCATAGGATCTAAATTGTTGTTTAAAATGGGTTATAATGGAGGATGACTTGGTAGAGATAGCCAAGGTATAACTAACCTAATTCAAGTTGAGTATAGACCTCTTCATGTAGGTTTGGGTTATATTAGTGTGCAGGTGGATGATGGAGAAGTTTCTTCCATGGCTAAAGGAAGATGAGCTTCCAATAGCGAAGGTTCTAGGCCACTAGTTCAAAGGTATAAAAGTAAAAGAGGTATTGAGATTACAGCTCCTGATTCTTACACTAAATCTTTTGATCCAATTGATACTTTTAAGAAGTTTGGATGTAATGTACAGAATATAATGCAATCATTTCCATGCAATTTTTATTGGATGAATAACCATAGTGCTAAGACTTGTTGGAAATTAAATGCTTTGTTGAAGTAGATTGCATGTTTTAAAGACAATTATTATGTTAATTTGGGAATTGGAAAAAGGGGAACCTTACCTAAGAAGGATGTTTGCACTCATTGTAAAGTGAGTGGACATAGGATTGATAGATGTTTTAAGCTTCATTCATCTTCACATTCAAGTAATGTTAAAACTAAGATGATTTACAAACCTATCACTAAGGTAAATGAAGCTAATTCAATCCATATTGTAGTTGAAAATACAACATAGGATAAGGTAAAACCTACAAGTGAAAATCCATTTAAGAGGTTAAGTCAACAATATACAATTGATAATGAATCCACTAAGACAATCAATTTCACTAGGAAGAAAGAAATGGTTGAGTGGATTATCACTACATTATTTTTGCAAAGCATGGTTAAGAATTCACCTAAGGGAATGAACAAGATTTGATAGATGCAAAATAGAGTTGGTGGGAACACTTCAAGACAAGTTTATCATATGAAGTTTTTCAATTCTCATTTTTTGATAACTCTAAGATTTTTATCTCCAGAATATAATGTATTGGTAGTCTAAAAATGGATAAGACATTAACTCATTTGAAACTGTTAGGGATATAGCAGAGTGGTGTTGTGAGTTGTTTCCTTACAACATTTGACAGTTAGACTGCTATCTTGAATGTATCTATTTTGGCACAAGAGATGTTTAGATGCATTTTTTAAGACCCAATGGGCATGTTTAGATGTTAGGCAGCATACACTTTTGGTTGTTTGCATTTGCTTATCATATAAGTCCCATGCTAGGGCATTGTATTGAAACATATCCACAACATTTATTATATGTTGTCAGAATTATAAAATTGTCTAGCAATTACATTGGGAGTTGTTTCAATTTTTGGCAATTCACCGCTTTACAGGATGTGACATTTGGGCAGGCAATTTTGGTATGTTGTAATCACTTTGGCAGTTGCTTACTCATGCCTTTGGATTAGGAATTTTTTTAGTTTGATTGTGAATCATTTTAATGTAATTGTTTATACCTCTTGCTATGATTGGGTTCTATTTTTATGGATGCAGTAGACCAGTTTGTAGTTTTAGGGGATATTGGACTTTTGGAGACCAAAAGCCTTTCATTAGGGAGGTGTGATTAGAAATTGAGTTTTGATAATGGTTTTAAGTTTGAGTTTAGTGGTGGCACATTGTATATCTTGTCGAGAGATTTTTGACACTTTTTGTAGTTTGAAAAATGGAGTCTGGATGCTCAAGATATAGCTAGTTGAAGTTTTGGTTCGACAGGTAAAAATTTGGTGTCGTAAGATGACGTGGTGCAATGAGGGCATGCCAAGTGGACCAATATCCATTTGACATGTGGAAAAATAATTAGGTGCAAAAAAAAATTGATTTGGTTTTTTTATTCACATGTTATTTGAAATTTTCAAATGTTTACCATTTTAGAAAAGGTACCAAAGGCCAACTTGCACAAACTGCGACATCATCTGCCATGTCGTGCATGGACCAAGTCAAATCAGTGGCTTAATTTGGCACCTAAGCCTTATAAATTTTAAAAGGAACAAAATTTGGCTATTTTAAGCATCTTAAAACATGCAACCACCTTCCACGTAGCCCATGTGGGACAAATGCGCCCAAGAATAAGTCAAAGCACCTAAAAAGGAGGGAAAGAAGATTTCAAATGCATGAAAGGCACCTAAAAGAAGGGCTAGTAGTTTTGAACCTTTGACCTACCACCTAAAAGTTTAATTCCTTGACCACTTCAGCCATAGAGGTTGAAATGTTATAAAAGGGACTAATTTCTACTTGAATAGACACAGGAAGCTGATTGTGTATGGGAGATTATAGATCCGCTTATAATATTTCATCATTTTGGAGCCCTTAGAGGCTGAATCAGAGCTCAGAGTAAACTAAAAAGTTATTTATAATTATGATACTCTCTATGCAGTATATTCATTTGCCTATTTTGTAGAATTGGTGATGTAATTTTGAGCTATAGAAGTTGCCAATTTTGATTTAGAGAAACCTCTACATGTGATCCAGGAAGGTGAAGGACGTGCTGAGTCAGCCAAGGTCTTTCAAATGTCTGAAACACTATTTTTTGTAGAGAGAAATGATCTATTATTGATTGTAAGTATATTTTAACTTGAAAATTTGAGCAACATTAATGGATCGGTTCGATATGAACCTGGGGATGTAGGAATTTTTGAACCCCGTAAACAATTTCTGTGTTTTGATCTTTGAATTCACTTTTGCATTTCATTTTTAGTTAAATTTATAGATTTTGATTAGAATTCAAAAACTACTCATTTTATCATTTATGAGAAATTGGATAAAATCAAGAATTTGAAAAATCTGACGGTTTTAATGGAAAATTGATGTGATATATCAATTCACCTTTATTTCAGTTTTGAAACATGATATTTGAATTAGATTTAATTCATTCCAACATCTTATAAGTTGAGAAATTCAGAATCCATACTTTTAAAAACTTCACTTAGAGTTTATCATTGGAGTTTATGGATCAGTAAGTGGAATCAAATCACACACACATCATGTTTAGGCTTTGACATGATAATTTGAATTTTGCACACTTGAGACTTGTTTAAACCCTGAACTGATCTAGGTAATGATATTTGGTCAAAGGAGATAAAGGAATTATGTGTTGGTCTAAACTAGAGTTTCTAGGTTATAACATATTGCTATGTTCCCTTTATGATTCTCCATTTTTTGGGACCAACATACCCCCATTTTTCATCTTCTACAAAATAGGGACCCTTGTAAATGTTACAAAACATCTATATCCTAGATTGGTTTTGAGGAGGTCATTCTTTCTTAGAATTTGAAGATTGTCCACTTGAAAATGGAATGAATCCTTGCATACTTAATTGTTATTATGCTTTAGGGACTAACTTACTAATAGTTGTCTTTAGATGATGAAATGCAAGTTCCATGGAGAAAAGTAGAGTTCCCAAGAAAAAAACCCTATGATTTAAATTCAAAAAATGGCATAAATTTTTAATGGGAAATTGGATTTCTATTTTTGAAAAACTCTAAGCCTAATTTTATATTATGGTTTGATTATGTTTTCAACATGCCCAAACATTAATATAAAATCACATTTAGGCCCCTTTTATTTTTCATCTCCCCTTTTTCATTATCCTCCTAACCTTGTCTAATCGTTAAGTCTGTAAGCCCCTTTCATTTAGGACCAAATCTTTTATTAATGTTTAGCCTAGGTTCTAATCTTAAATGTCTTCATGTTTATTTAACATGAACGATGCCTTAATATTAAAACCTTAGTCTAAACTAATATGCATATTGGGACCTAACTTAATGATTTGAATTGAATGTAGATCTAAAGACTCTTACTTCTTTAGAGATCCAATCTAATGACATGAGATCAACTAGGAGGAACTATGCATCAACCCCACTTCCTATAAAAAAATTCCTATATAATTTAACTTGATAGCCTTGTTCCCATCATTTGATACTCATGAGGATGTCTTTGATGTTAGTGAGACCATCAAGTTGAACCTCATCAAAAATTTTACCTAAGTCCAAAAAGGTACCACCTTAATGTTTCAACCTTAGGATTTGCATAGTAAACTTTAGCTTTAAGTTCATCATGTTTATTAACACTATTAACTTAAGACTAATTATTCAACTTAAGCCTATATTTAGATGAATGGACTAACTTAAAATTCATGCACATCTATAGATCCAATGATCCATGTTCACTCAGATATCTGATTTAATGGTGTAAAGATAAAGGGGCTCCCTAAATTTCAAATCCAATCAACTTCAACCTCTTGGATCATGATTAATGGTCCTTGTTGCATCACTGATCTTGATCTAATGGTCACATCAAGTCTAAAATTCAAAGATTTCTTGATAATGTGACACATGGTGCTTCATCATTCAACCAAAGGAATTTTGTAGGCTTAAATTTTATAATCTTGCTCCCATCATTTGATGTTCACAAGGACATCTTTGACATTAGAGCGGTCATAAAATTAAACCTCAACTAGTTTTTAAGCCAAGAAAAGAGTGAATTTTTTAAAAAAACTCTCTAAAATGACCCTTAGCATATTAACAAAGAAAAATTAGCATGAAGCATTTTAACCTAAGTTTATTATTGTTTATCAACATAAATAAACCTTGGGAATTCATTTTAGACCTAAAGTTTTACTAAGGCCTCAAGCCTAACTTAATTGTGTCCATCTCATAAGATCCAGTAGGTTGCACTTAACTAGAGGTCTTGATCTAATAGATCATAATGAAGGATGAATTTTCAACCAAAGATGTGAAACCTTGATATCTCAACATGTGGAAGAACCACACTCATTCTAACACCAAATTCCAAAGTCACATCCTAAAAAATAAAAAAATATGCCACTTGGCATAATCAAGTAATTCAAGATTTAAACAACCAATCAAAGGAAACCTCCAAGATCTTCATCAATGATTCATACTCATTTTGGGGTCCTGGTCCAATGGAGCAAAGATAAAAGACTTGATTTAAAAACCAGCAACTAGTTTTCAAAGGAACTTTCACATAGATGCCACAAAAACAAGCTTAGGAGGGCTATATGGATGCTATGTAATCAGTAAATGACAAATCCAAAGATTTGGTGTAACTAAAAAGATATAATTTGCATAAATAAAACTATCCATAAGATCTAAGGCATGAATGAATTTATTAATTCTACCACCTTCACCATTAAATCTTTAAGTAACCCTAGTAGAACAACATAAAGCCCTAATTCTTAACTAGTGAGACATAATTGCATTAAACAAGCTCAAATTTCATCCTGAGCAAAGAAAAGAAAGTCATATATCTAAGTAAATTAAGGAATCATGAAATTATCTAGGCAATAATGGAAAGAAGAGGCAAATTTGTATTTGTCTATAAAAAATGAGGGAATATATCTTGGGGACACAGAATTAGACATTGGGGCACTCAATAATAGAATGAATAACTGGTTACAGATCTTCTTTATTGTTGAATAAATATATCCTCTCACTTCCAATGAAAAAAGGATCATAGTAACCAATAGTAAATTTAATGACTTGGTTGCAATTCAGATGTCTGGTCTTCATCAAGTAGCTACAGAACAAGAGGTACTCCATTGCATGGATATCCTTGCACCTATGTTTGTCAATTATAGAATTGATGATGATTGGATAGTTAGGGAAGGTATGCCAAAAGGGATAGCATACATTTCCCTTATATTTTTTGAGGGATACTATAAACTCCATATGAATCATATAGACCTCCCCATTATCAAGGAGTGGACAACCAAGCATAATTTGGACACTATTATAAGACCCTAGTTAAACTAGGGAACTCACATATCTAGGAACCATGATGGGAAGATCCCTATTATATAATTCAAATAAGGCATTAGGATCATCATGACCCTATTTAATAGATATTTAGGGGTAGCTACCACAACCTATGTCAACCCCAAATGGGTTTCCTACATATATTTCATGGTGGAAGAGAAGCTAACTCCACCTATTGAATAATTAATTAGCATCCACTTGGGAAGACAATTCTATGGCATAAAAATGAAGACTATCCAATAATTCACTATGATGTCCTATCTATTAAACTCATCTATAGCCTCCACACATATTCCTGATATCAAGAATTCATCCTCTCATAGCAAGATTACCATATCCCATCATTATTCAAAATTACATATCTTTAAATATATGGATCACATGCAATTCATTTAAGATTGCATATATCCTACTTTGGTTAAGACTATGATAGGGAAACCCATGCCTAGAGTACACCCCCTCATCAATAAATATGTAGATCCCATGGGTGACATATGATATTACCTAGATTACACCATCATTAGGATGGAAGGAGTCATGGCTCAGCCATATAGATTGCCAGTCCGTGTCCCTATCAAATTGGTTGAATAGGAAATTGCTTCCCAACTCCTCAAAGGGATTGACAATGCATGTAGAGAGAAGAGGAAAGGTATTTTTCATCCTTTTCCATTCTTGATTAGAAAAACCATGATCCATGACTAGAAATAGTTGGACGTTATGTCCAGGCATAAAGATGTCTTCTATTTTCAAAAGGATGACCTCAAAGAATTTGACTTAAATAACAAAGTTGTCTTCTATTTGAAATCCAAGTAGCTAACCAAGGTGGCCTATGATCACATGGTTAGCCCATATGACCATCTCTACACCAAGGTTACAAACTTTGAGGAAGTGCTAGCTAGGTGCAAGCAACACGGCTTTAAACTTGAGCATAGATTGCAAAGAGAGGAGAAGCCAACTAGACAAATTTGGTAGATGAACTCATTTAAATATCATCTATTGCCTTCCACCTCAAGTACACCTCCAAGACTACCACAATAGCTAGTGCTCCAAATTTAAGGACCTAGTGAGAGGAAATTGGAATAAAATCTAGGAGAAGGTCATTCATCATCAGTTCCACCTCCAAGACCACCTTTTCTAGTAGATCACATTGATATGGTTTCCCTAGAACCATATGAAATAGTTGAAGGATTATTCAAAGATCTTGTAGAGACCTATGGGTTAGATCAAGAAGTTGAGGAAATTAAGGAAATGACAACTAAGTTGGTACAAGATGAAGAACCCCAGAAAGGTGAGATGGAAAAGGGGAAGGAAATAGCTTTGGATTTAGTCCCTATCTCATAAAAGAAAAGGGAATCAGAGACATCCCTTATTCCTAGGTCCTATAAAATTCCAAAAATGACATGGACCCATCCTACTAGTGAGTTTAACTTGTTTAGTGATGAGTTTCCTATACATGGACCTATCATCCCTGACTAGTTCATATATGGAAAGCTCTAAAATATTCCATCCTAGTCACATTCATTACCACTTACCATCACTAAAAGTATTGATACCTATGATGATATCAAACCCTAGATTAGAGAGCTCATGAAAGAGTAGGTAGAGAGGAGGATTATTTAGACAACTCAAGAGAGTGGAAAAAGAATGAAGGATCTTAGAGCATTAAGTGGTATTGGGATTGAGATCCTAGAGGTACCCAAATTATTTGAACCAATAGCCAATATGCAATACAATCCAAACATAGTTATATTGGAGAAGGTAACAACAAAGGACACTATAGGCACTCAAGAGTTCACCTTCCAAAGAGTGGAGCCTTTTGTGGGTCTAATTCTTGTGATAGGGAAAATAGTAGGGGAAAACCCCATCCATCAAGAGGACATAGCATGTTTGGTTGAGTCCCAATCAATAATGACCTTAGTTGGGGTCAAGGGAATGAAACAAAGAATCATGAACCTATAAAAGGAGAAGTAGGACTTGGAAGCACAAGCTGCATTTTCAATCCTTAAGGACATATTGAAGATGTTGAATAAATATCTTCTTGACATATTTGAAGGATTAAAGACCATGAAGCTCAGATTAAATGTCTTAAACCATCGAACTGAGAAGGCATAGGTATTAATTATTCAATGGTAAGACTCTAAAGACTAGACAGTTGAATTTATCAATGTGCATACTACAAAATAGGTCCAAGACATCAAAACCTTCAAACTGGGACATTTTAACATCCTCTTCGGAGTCATAGTGGTAAAATATAGGACCTAAACACTTGGTATAATAGTTTCAATGATTTCATGAAGGAGGAAAAGGACCTGATAGATAGAATGGAGAAGATCTTGGAGACCTTATAGGCAAACCCCTCTCAACTCACTACCACAGGCTTGATAATTGATGAATAATTCAAGCAAAGGGTTAATGTCTTCTTCCAAAACGTTAAAGTGAACCAAGGCCAGTCCATTAAGGATAATTAGAATGTCCTTGAAATTATCATTACATTAGGAAGCCATATTTTAGAGGCACAATGCATCTAAGATGTCATAGCCAAAAGTGACAAAGAATTCAATACATTAGTGGATCAAGAAGAGGATTGTTTGATGAAACCTATAGTAAATTTTGAGCTAATTAAAGAATAACACACTAGGGTGAAGGACATCCTTAAGAAAAGATAACCAAGAGGACCAACTAATGTAATATGAAAAGAATATTCTTTTTTAATGCATATATGCTAGTCTATTAGCATATATTGGTTCTATTTTTCAAGTTTGACATAGGAGGTCATGTGTATTGTAATCTTTGTATAAAGGATAGTTGTCCTTATCTTGAATATCTATTTTTTGAGAATTTAATTGGTACACTACCTATGTTCTCTATAAATAGGTAGGGTTACCATTTTGTAAAGGGAGGGACTCTGAGCAATTGTATACAAGAAAGCATTTTAATATAACTAAGTAATTCTGCAAGGATTGTTTGAATAGTGTGTTAATAGCTAATGATATCTCTCAATTACATGTCAATGTCTTAGATTTAAATGGTTCCTTGAATTTTGAGCTACATTTTATTTAATAAGGTTATTAATTTTTGCTATGCTAGATTAGGTGAAGGATCTTAGGTATACTTCATTTCATTTTCTCTAGATTTGGATATGCTCATGTTATTCATGTTACAGTAGTAAAATCTTTAAAGCAAATCTAGTTTTTAATTTTGATTTCTATATTTCCTTTGATGATTTCCTAGTTTATGATAGAATCTAGGTTCATACTATTTTACATCATAAATTGGTTCATGTATGCTCAAACCAATTAGAACCTTGTCATGATATTTGAGATGGAAGCCTATAATCACATTTTAGTTTCTACCTTACCCTCCTTTATTCTATTTTCTTTATCAAAGATCACTTTAGTTTAAGATCATTGTTAATATCTACTTAGGTTAGTTTGTGGATCATAAATATCACAAAGTTTCAAATATACAAGAACCCGATGGCTCCCAACCACCAAATTAAACAAATATTGTGGAAAACTCTCACACACTACTTTTATTCCACCATAGACATCCCCAATTATCACAAACTTTAACTCATTCCCTATATCCCTAGGATCCTAAAATGAGAAGTGTTCATCAACACTAAGAGCCCCTGTCAAGTAGTTAAATGCATCAATAGGCCCTATCTAATTGTCTCCTTATTTTCCTTAAAAGTCTTCTTTTTCTCTTCATTCCAAGTGATCTTAGCCTCTTTCTTCAACATGTCATTAAAAGGTTTCAATATTTATGCAAAACCAAAAATAAACTTTCTTACAAAATATATTTTACCAAAGAATTACTTAAATTCCTTCCTACTATTAGGGGTCTCGATATTAAATATTGAATTTAGTCTATCAGGGTCTATAGAGATTCCCTCCTTACTGATAACATGTCATAATAGTTTTCCCTCCCTAACACATAAAATACTTTTCTTTGATTTGAGATAAATCCCATACCTTTTACATCTTTCAAATACCTACTTTAGGTGTATAATATGATCTTCCCTATTTTTAGAAATGACAGTCAGATCATACATGTCTATGATAATGCATTTACCTACAAGAACATGAAAATCATGATCCATAGCCCTTTGAAAAGTGGCTCCTACATTTATCAATCCAAAAGGCATTCTCTTATAGGTGAATACACCCCACTTGGTATTAAATGTAGTCTTCATCTTATCTTCCTAATTGACTAGCACATGGATATACCTTAAAAGTCCATCAAGATAGGGCATCATGATAGAACCAAAAATAATTTGTATTACTTGGTCAAGAGAAGGTAGGGGTAATTATATTTAGTAGATACTCTATTTAGATTTCCAAAATCAATACAAAATCTTATTTCACCATTTTTATTTTGAACTGAGACTAATTTAGAAACCCAAGTGGAATGCCTAATGGAAAACACAATCTTGGTATCTAATAGCTTCTTGACCTCTTTGTATATTAGTGGTTCTAAAACTAGGTTGATAGGCCTATGATATTGCCTGAAATGTTTGTAGTTTTCTTTTAAAGGTATGGTATGAGTTGTGACCTTTGGATCAATTATCTTTAGGTCATCATAGGACCATGCTATGATATATTTATATTTATTAATCATTTATTTGGATCTTTTGAACTCAATGCTTATACAAGATGTACTAATACTAACCAACTAAGGTTGATCTTTAAATCCAAGATCAATTATGTTTTAATCTTTCCCATTTACTTTGGGAATCTTGGTAGCCTTAGCTAGTCTATCAAAATCAAAGAGTCTCTTTAAGTATATCAGGACTTTGGGTATTGTATTATCATTCAAATAAATGACCTTGTCATCAATTTTGATTTCAATGTTCTCACCATCAAGGAGACTAGTTTCATTAATAATATGACCTTCAAACACTCCTAAACTAGTCATGAAGTCTATGATTTATTGATCATCACTGAATACCTATAAGTGGTTGACATTATTTGGTATTGAGGAACATGGGATTAATTCAATTTTAAGGCTTTATAACTTAAAATTTTGATGGGGCATAAGCTTGGCTATAGCTGAAGTAATTTCATCAGTAACCTTATTTTCTTCCCTAAGGATTGACACAATGTTAAAAGCATCAAAACATTCAATTAAGACCCACACTTTGAATTTATAATTCTTGAGATAGGATAACTTGCATTGATATTTAATCTTGACCTTATTAACCACTATTTTAGAATCACCAAAAACTAATATTTCTTTGGCCTCATACTTGATTACAAATTGTAATGCAATAATAAGTGCTTCATACTCAGCCAAATTATTGGTACATAGGAATTGGAGTTTATAAGAGGCATTATACTCTTTCCCAATGGTATTGACTAACACCACTCCTACCCTAGAACCTAATTTACATCTAGCACCATCAGAATAAAGTTTCCATAATCCATGAAAACCATGACAATTTTTAGAATTACATACCTTTTTAGTGTCAAAGTGTAAACACTAAGATTTGAGTTAACCATGTTGACCATCTAATTATTTGCATTGAATTTAATGATCATATACTTCATTTTAGGCTCCCTTTCTATATTAATTTGGTTAGGTACTCCGTTCCAATGAAACCACATATGTGAATAATCTATTAACATGTAATCATTCAAACTCCTAGTCCAGTCTCTACTCAATAGCATCCCATAAGCATCAGGTATGTCCACCACATGGATATCAATGAACTGTTTAATCCTTGTCTCTTAGACAATATACATATGAAGATTCATTAATTCACCAATAGCCTTGACTCTTGTTTTTTTTAATTGAGTTACAACTTTATCAGATTTAATGGGAGTCAAACCTAATTATTCACAAATACCCTTAGGAATAATATTTGTAGATGCACAAAAATCCAATAAACAATTATGCAGATTTTTACCAAAGATCCTGATTGTAAGTAGGAAAGGAGGAACATCCACCTTAATTTTATGTATTTCAACATTATCATGTGCAAGACTTACCAAGATTTTTAGATAAATATTCCAACAAAAGATCTCTCTATTCAATAATATGTGTTAACTTATGCAAGATAATGTTAGCTTTAATCTTTTCATGTCCTCTAATATGTTTTAGATTAAGGTAAAAATAGGTTTTGAAGGGACCCTGAAACCTTGAAACAAAGGAAGAAGGATAAAACAATAACGTCCATAGGTGAAACCTATTACCTACTACTAAATAGTATCAAATCCTATGTCCTCTAATATGTTACATCCAATCATATTAGAAGAATTATATGCATCAACATTGGGTTTAGAATTATTTCCCTTAGGAGGCCCTAGATTATTATTTGAGGTAGTATCAATAAAAGTCTCAAAGTTGTTTGGAGGAGCCAAAGTGATCAATGGTTGCGTCTACTCCCTATTCCTCAAGGATAAGTCTTCTTCAAAAAATATTGAAAAACATGAATCTCTTTATGAATATCCTTGGGCTCGTTATCCTCTTGGAAAAACTCAAATGTCTCCACCATGAGAGTTGAATCAGCATACCTAGATGACCTTGAGGAGCTAAATGTACTTGCATCACCATCCTTATTAGGTAAAACTTCAAAAGTATCTAATTCTTCTTAGAATGCCTCAAAAGCATTACAAAATTCAACACAGTCTATTTCCCCATGCCTATAAGTGAAATGAATTCTAAAATAGTTAGGTAATGCAACTTCAATAAGATTTATTTAGGTACATTCTTGCTAGCAGATGGCTCATTATTATTGTTGTTGTGATAACTATCATTTTGTAATTTTTTAGTGGGCCTATTGAATTTATGAAAGAAGTAATTCCTACCATAAATCTCTCTAATATTGCTCACTTAATTTTACAACTAAAGTAAGTTAGAGCTAAGCTTTTGAACCATCTTGAGGATAGAATCACTCTCATTCTTTAGGGCCTCATAATTATGAGCTTGAGTATTAGCATTATCTTTGGGCATCAAATATTTTTAATCCTATGGATGAGATCCATGGGTATCATTATTCAAGAATCCTAGGTTTTGAGTAGGATGAGTATGCCTCAAAGGTATTATGTTCAAGACTAGAAGTTGGTTCAGGGTAGACATATTTTGGTTGGTATTGGGAATAACATTCAAGATGGGTAAATTTGGATTAACATTATGAATGGAGTATGCCAATTATCCTTGGGGTTGCATCTAGTCATTAATGATCATAGCCTCAGCATAAACTAAAGCTAATTTATTCATGGGTCCAATAGCTCTCTTTATAAATATAGAAGTCATAGGATCCAAGTCATCCTTATAAATTTCTAAGACTAAAGCCTCATCGAATCTATAAGTATTTATGGTCCTATTAAACATTTTTTGGAACCTAGCATTGAAGGATATTATGGGCTTATTTGCATCCCTTTTTACTGTGGTGAATTATTGGTACAAGACACATGGACTAGTGATTTTACCAAATTGGTCAATGAAAATATTGTTAAAATCAACCCAACTAGTAATGTAATTTTCAAGGAGGTTTAGAAACCATTCATATGTACCATCTTTAAAATTAAATGGAAATATTATACATGTTACATCTTCATGAACTAAATTTATCAATCTTAATGAAGCTTTGAAACTCTTAATTGTTCTTCAATAGCTATAATGCAATTAAGACTAAATGTTAGTAAATATTTTTTAAGATTTTGAGGAACATCATGTACCACACTTGGCACATTGATCGAAGAACCACCTAGCCAAGCCATATCTTGATAGGGATTGAACATAAGAGTACCCTAGATTGGTAAATTTGGCAAAGACTTTGAAAGTCTATGCTTACCTTTGTCTTGCCTAAGTCTCCTATGAACTTCTAATGAGGGCAGAGGTTATCTAGTCTTTGAATGTGACTTTGTTCTAATTATTGGTAATTCCAACTTGTGGGCTTTGATTCCTATTTGAAATATTATGCATCAACCTTATCTTTGTAGGGAATAATGATCATATTTACACATTAAGAATTTTTTAAAAATATTTGTATAAATGGTGACAAAATATAGCAATCTTTAACTAAGTTAGCTCAAATATGTATCTAAATACACAACTATGGTTGATATTTACACATTTAAACTAAAATTAGTAGAGGATCTATCAATATTTGATCAAAATGGCTATTACTAACCTTAAACCTATGAATTGACAAACCTTAAGCCATATTTACCATAATTAAGTATATACCTTCAAAGAAAATTGATCTTTGTCTAAAGGAAGAACAAATATGGGTCAAAGAGCACAAATATCAATAACCTTTACACAATCAGATAAATATTGACACAATTGTGTAAAGGTTACATGAATATTTGAACATGATTCATCAAAATTAGAAAAGATTTTTTATATCTACAAAGATCTAAGGCCCTCCTTATATCCCCAATGAAGCCTCCCCTATTGATTCCTAAATATCTATCACAAGGTGCTCAGAGTGTTTAAGAAACACTTCTAATTTTAGAATTCAAATAATTCAGTGCATGATTTTTAGGTTGTGATAATCATGTTATCTATTAATGGAATAAAGACAAAGTAAGTGGACTATTTCATAATATTTATAATGTTTGGTGGTTGGGAGTCACCATGGCTTATTATTATTTGAAAATATGGTGGATATCTATAATAATTAAAGTGAATTATGCTCAAATATAAGCCTAAAACTAAACTAAAATGGATATTCACAATGAGGCTTAATCTAAAGTGAATTGGTTAAAAAATAAGCAAAAGGAAGGGTAGGGTAGAGAGAAAATATATTATTTATCTTTACTCTAGATATCATGACAAAGTTAAAATCTCATCCAGGCATGTACTTAACCAATGTATGATATGAAATAGAGTAAGATCAAATCCTATCAAACATAAAAAAAACATCTAATGGATATGGGAAATAATACAAATAAGAACTAAGTTTAATTTAAATATTTACCCCTATGAGTAGATAGCATATGCACACCTACAAATGCAAAGCAAATAAAATGAAGCAAACTAGAGAACTTTAAATTAACCTAGCATTGGAATAAGTTAGCAATTATACATTAAAAGGCACATGCCAAGAGTCTATAAGAACTATTCAAATCTAGAAATTAGAATAGACAAGTGAGAGAGAAACCATATAGAAATTTACATAAATAACATGAGACAATCTTTTCAAAATTCCCTATTTGAATTTATTTATCTAAAGTTTACACAAATTTTGGCATATAAACTCCCTCCTTTTACAATTGAAAATACTCCTTTTATAGAATGTAAGTATGTCAGTCAGTCATATCCAATTACAAAAGTATAAGTGTTAAAATAACTATCCTTTTTACAAATGTTCTAGAATAAACTAGACTTTCCTTAATGGACTAACTTGTAGGTAATGTGCTTTACAATTTGCACATGCCTTTATAAAAAGAATATTCCATCTTCAAATATTACAATGTCTTAATATATATGTATATATATATATTCCTAACTAGCTTTGAAACACTTGTGTCAATGCAGTCTCCTATTTCTATTGAAGAATATTCATTGCCTTCTCATGTTGCTTATCAATCAACCTAAGGTTAACAACAAGATCCATGAAAAATTCATCTTCTTGGTCTACCAAGTTTTTAAAGTCTCTATCATTTATTCACAAGGCTTCTTTAATGATCCTTGCTTCAGTAATCTTTTCCTCTACTATTAGGATAATATCTATGACCCTATTTGTTTTTTGTTATATATTTTCCTTGGATTTTACTCCTCATTTACTACATTACCAAGGTGGTATTGAGCTTTAACTCTTCATCCATGATAAGGCCCATAGAGCTGAGCGTAGTTAGTTTTGTGATCATGGTCCCTAGGAAGCATTCCATCTTATTTAGCAGTTCCTTGTCATCCTTAAGGAGACCTTCCAAATACGTAGACCATGTGCTCAAACCCTTGATATTATCCACAATCAATCCCATGACTATGTTTATATGAGCTAGGCTAATGGTCTTGAAACTAGGATTTGATCTTCCATCAAAATGTTGATCAACTCTTTCATTTTATCTCTTGAATCCTACCATTGGGTGATTAAGCTTTTTGTTGCTACATCATATTGGCTCCATACATTCTATCTAGACCTTATTAAATTTAGATAATTAAACATGTCATATAATTATGCTTCAAACATCTTAATCATAACATCAATAACTAACAATATAGCTTAATTCTCGAAATTTTCCTTTTGTTTTTATAGATTTTCCTTATGTTATTGCATGTCTTTGAGGTTAGCTTGTAACTAAACTAAACCTACTTGGGAAAATTCAAGCAAAATTTCATCAAAAATAGGGATTTATCCTAGTTTTTGTCCTCTAACAAGAGTTAGTCCAATGAATGGTTCCATTTTCTAGAAAGTGAACTCTTCTCCACCTATTATGGCTTTATTTTTAGTAACTCTTTATAACCCAGTTGTTTTTGGGTGAAACTTGACACCAATTAAAGTTTAATCACTTGATGATTAGGGGTTTAAATTTTGGTTCCACTCAATTCTCTTGGATCAACCATCTTTTGCTCCTCTTCCTTTTTCAAAGCCACAATCCATAGCTTGAGCTCATCATGCACAGTTATGTTTATAAACTTGGTTATATTCCAAGGATGGTGTAGATATATCACTTTATAAAACTTTCCATATATGAAATATTTAGGAATGGTTGGGCCATAGATTGGGTTCTCATCACTGAAAAGGTTGACCTCACTTAAAGGATGAGTGAAGGTTAACCTGGGTCTCTTCTTCCCTACTTAAACCAATGCTAGTTTATATTTTCTCTTTGGGGTAGGTATGGTAATAGGGACTAAATCCAATTTAATTTCCTTCCCCTTATTTTATTTTGCTTCCCTAGTCTGAGTTTCATCTAATTAGACTTCTTCCTCATTTGACTGATAAGCACTAGATAACATTTGTAGTGCATCCTCAACCATTTCACCTGGGTCCAAAGCTATCACCTGAATCTCCTCAATTGGTGACCATAGTTCTTGTTATTGGGCTAAAGAATAATAAAATTCACTAGGTATCCTTTCTTCTAGCCTTAATTCCTAAATATTTTAGATTTCTATTTATGGTTTTGGAGGTCTAAATGACTCTCCACTAAGAAAATGGTATTGTCTAGATGCCAACTACCACCTGTCATCACTTCCTTTGTGTTCCCTTGTCATCCTATATTTTGGAGTGATGTTGAATTTCTTTAATCTTGTCAAGAACTCAGTGAAGGAAGAGGCCTTTATGTACATTGGGTCATATACTCTACACTGGTGTTCATAGGTCATGTTTATCCCTTTGGCCTGTAGATGCCCCTTGACCTTGTCTTGGGGATCTCACTATCTCATTTCATTTAGTTTTAGACTAAAATAGGTCCTATGTCTAGATTTTACCTCTAAATTTTCCCATTACTTGAATATAGTCCTTTCAATATTAATTGGGAGGTTGTGGAGGAGTCCTTTCTTCTTGGTTCTACGTAGACCATCTATACCATGGAGTAATTGGTAAGTTAACTCTTATTTTGTAAGCTTGTTGGGGACATGGATGGGTAGCCTAATGGGTTGGCCCTAGATTCCTTCAACTCTAATTATGGTTCAAACTAGATAGAACCATATATCACTAATGGATTCAATTGATTTCTTGACCAAAGGACTAACTCTTGCCATTGAATTCTTAGTTATCACCTCTGTTAAGGTTGGATAGACACATCCATAGATGAAATGGATGTGGTCCTTATATTTGAATATGTGTAGTTTTGAATAATATTGGGAGAATGTATGTGTCCCTTTAAGTGACCATTCTATAAGGTTGGGGATCTTGGTGGTGGTGAGTAAGGCATACAAGTATGACATCATGTAAAATTGGCCCCTAGTCTTTTTCTTGACTATGGAAATCTATCTACACAAATAAGTGATAATAAATTCATGAAGGGGAGGGGTGAGCTCCCTTTCAACCATAAAATAGACTAAGGGTAACTATATTTTATCCACATATGTGGTGGTCAGATTCTAACATAACTTGTTCATCAAGGTCATAATCATCCTGATCCGAAGTCTAAATTGGCTAATTGGGATGTTGTATTAAATTCTAAGAATACTTGATTCCCATAATAAAGCCATGAGGTAAGGATGGTCTTTAGGTCATTTTCCTTAACCCAATTTTTTATGGTGGTCATGCCTATTTAAGGCCTAGGTAGTTTATAATAATTCTCAAAATCCATGGCCAATATATAAGATATACTTTTATGAGTGTACTCATTGATTAACATGCCTTTATCAATTTTACAATCTTTAATAATAGTGGATAGAGTGTCAATACAATGAAGTACCTCAGGTTTGGCCATTACAAAGTGTAAGCTTGTCATCTAAATAGCCACTATTTCATAATTCTCCTTCTCATAGATAGGTTCTTCTCCTCTTCCCTTGTGATGGCTGGTATCTCCTCGATGGTCCATAATAGCTTGGACCAGTTATTATCTCCCATGTTTATCATGGTGGCATCAAATTTTTTATCTTTGAAGACTCTCCCCTTAGCATTTGAAGTTAGATATAGCTCTACATATTCCTTGGAAGTGCCTTTTCAAGTTGCCATGGTTTAAATTAGGTCAAATTGCTCACTAGTGGGTTGTTCTTTGGTTTTGGATTAAATTACTCTTGTTCAGATGACAATATAACTTTTTTAGTCTCAATTATGATTAATACAAAGTTGAATTAGGGTTTTTATAGATGTCCTTTTAGAGATTTAATGTTGGAATCTTATTGAGCTTGTATGAACTTCATGCCTTATATTTGATTTAGACCTTTGCATTTATACCTTTACCTTTATGAACCCACAAGATATTTATATTTTTTGTTTTCTACCTATGTAGCATCACTATAGAATCTTTATGGAATTTTCATGGCACTTGCTCATTAATTTTCAAAAAGTGACTATTACCCTTTAAAATTCCTACATTGAGCTCATACCACCTAATCTTTCTATATGAATCAATTCAATTTATTGATCTTGATCCACAAGATTTAATGTCATTAGTCGTATGCCTATTGAAATGTCCACATTGATGTCTATCTTAAAGTTGATGTTTGTACTCTCATAATTTGACATCCATGGGAATGTGCTTTACGTCCACATGACCATACATTTTTAGGTACCTCTTGGGGAATTTTTATGAGCTTAATTTTTATGTCTATATGCCTATCATTTGATGTTCACATGAATATCTTTGATGGTTATGTGACCATAAATTTTAAATTACTTCCTCAAGAATTTTTGTTGAGTATGCCACTTATCATTCTTGGGTTCTCTATTTCATGTGTGTTCCACTTGGTAGTTCCATGGGGCTTCTACACTCTATTTAAAATTCTACATTGATCTTATACCTTTGGATCCTATGGGTATGAAATAACACATACCATTGATCTTTAAAAGATGTTTGGGCTTTAATGTGTACTAGGCCCCAAGGTTGTGCCACTTATAAATCTTGCGGGCCTTTTGAGCTTTATATTCTATAATTTATACTAGTTAGCATGCTTTCACCATGTTGTGGCCTTGCATTCAGCCTAAGCTTCATTGAAACTTTAACCTACTTCACTCTGTTGATCTATATGTACACTTGAATGTGTACCATTGATATTCAATAAAGTACTCAATGTTCAAACTAGGGTCCATGGTTTGAATTTTCAACATTAGTCTCACTCTATTTGATCCTTCCATTTGTGTGAACATGAGCCATATATTTTGATCTATCAAGTCAAATGTGATTAGTTCTTGCAATAATAAAAACTAATTACGTAATCTTAGGAAATATAAATCAAAGCCTTAGACTAATGTTTTTACTCATATTAATAAATATGAATAAATCTTTAGGCTAAAGCCTTAAGCTAGGATAGAAACATGATAAAAAGAGGACCCTACTTTTAGGAAAGCATAAAGTCTTAGCCTAATATTAAAAAATAACAAAAAGGACCCTTTGAATAATAAAAGTCATAGCATAAGTCTTTAGCCTTATATTTTATTATATTGATAAATATAATTTAAATATTAGGGTAAAATATTAGGCTAAATCTATGTCATAATAAAGGCACCCCTTTAGTTCCCTATTTTGATCTCATGTCATTGGATCTTCATCCTCCACTTGGATACATTCCATCGATCATGATCTATGGGGTTGAGCGAGATTAGTTGCTTAACATTCTTTTAATAGAATAGTGACATCTATCACCACCTCACTTATCCCATACCTACATTGGAAAGTCCACTTGATATGCATTGTTGGATCAATCTTGTATGAGCAAACATGCATCATTGATCTTAGGTTCAATGAAAATAATAAGTTGGGCTCGATTATATATGGAACTTTGACTAAGTTTTTGGATTAAGGATTTATTTTCATTGATAAATACAAATAAAACTTTAGCTTAAATTCTTAGACTAAGCTTAAAATATAATAAAGTGACCATGTAAATAATAAAGTTAGACCAAGCCAAGATAAAAGGAACAAAGTGGGGCTTGAGAGATAAAGGGACTAATTATGAAATTTTAGACTAAGGTTTGGTCATTTTAATAAACATGACTAAACCTTAGTGTAAAAATTAAACTAATTCCACAATATATTTAAAGTGCTCCCACGTAAAATATTCCCACCAATTTTGAATTTGGTCCAAAGGAACCTATACTAGGGTATTTTGAGTAAGGGTTTCAGGATGATAAAAATGCATTCAATTTGGATTTTGATAGACTAAAGGATAGTAAAAGATCAGATTGAGATAAAACCATAAAATTATGAAACCCAAACATTATTTGTTCAAAATGAACTCCATTAGGTCTATAACCTAAAACAAGAAAATCTATTGTTAGCAAACTTAGACAAGGTTAAACCATAGCCATGAATAAATAATCCAACCAAATCATGGTGTGGATTATCTTAAAATAAAAATAATGTGCAAACATATTAGTGACACTCTAATCAAGTGAATTTTTAATTTTAAAATACAAATTTATAAAATTTGACACAAGGGTCCTTATTTTTAAGGAATGGGGGTATGTTGACCTCAAAAAAAGGTAAGTCAAGGTATGCTTATTATAATTTTAATTATTTTCAAAATTTTCCTACTATCATTTAAACTTCAATTATTGTATTTTACTATAATTAATTAGCTCAATTTTTGTATTTTTATCTTCTTTCTCAAAGCACCATCCAATGTTACACCTACATGACATGTGATGAGATTCAATTGGGGAATATGTATATACAAAATATTTTTTATTTATGATTTATTAATACTTTATCTCTTATAGGAATTTGTTGATTTTAAATCTCTCTGAGTGCATGCCTTAAAGGGTTCACTAAGAAAAGAGTGGGTGGACCATTGGTGCTTCATAATATTATTGGTAACTCTATCATTACCTAAACCCATTATAAATTCCATTTATCTGACTCTGAAATAAATTAAAAATCCATTTACTCATTTCCCTAATTAATTATCCTTTCAAATAGCCCATAACTAGGAAAACACAATCTTTTCCTATTAAGTCAACCTGGTCGACTCTATTATAAAAGATAAAATGCATGTTACATAACTATGTTAGCCTAAATAATCTAGTTCAAGGGTGAATGGTAAATTTTTACTTAAAACTAATTTGTGTTAGCCAACCTCATTAGATAAAATTAATTAGGCTAAAATTAACAATAAATAATCCCAATCCTTCTTCCAATCATATTGTTGCAACATTAAATATAAGTTGTTTCTGGTTACCACTAGATGACAAAGGGTATCATGACTCATCTTGTTCATCCCCCTAGTTTTTATAATGTTAAAAATTACCATCTCACTATTAATCTTGACCCTCAACTCATATTAGATCTAGTGGTCCACATTATCACAAAATGAAGGGGTAAAGTGACCCACCTAATAATACAAACCAAAGGACCTTAACAATTCCCTCCTTAGCCCCTACCACTACCCACCAAGTAATCTAATCAATAAAAGGGGTATGATATCATGGATCAACTAAAAAATACCCATGCCAAAAAAATTATGTTAGAATTACTTCAAAAAATTCTTGTTTACAAAGATATTTGTTATGTAGCATTACACAATACAACTTTACCAGATGATGTAGAACCAACATATGTAACTTATATTATCAAAAAATTATGATGGATGGAGGAAATTATATCTTTTGAAAAATAATACTTTCTTCCTAATCACTTCATATACATACATCTACCATTGTATATTAAATTACATGTTCAATTTGATAATATATTGCAGAAATTATTAGGAACAACTATACTACATATTATCATGGGCCTTTGAATGATAGCCATAGTTTTTTAAGTCATGCCTAATGAACTCAATTATAATATTCTATTTGGGAGACCATGAATTGATGAGATGAACATAATAACTTATACCCTACATGCATGCTTAAAATTTAGTCATTAAGGATATATATATATATATATATATATATATATATATATGTATATATATATATATATATATATATATCACCTATGGATCAGGAACCATTTAGGTATTGTGTATTGACTCAACCCAAGGATCATTAAATCCCTCATATGTAATTTTTTCTCAATAATCTAAAAAAGATCTAGCACCAATATCTACTTCAACAACAATTTTATCACCATCAATAGATATTAACCAATATGGTTTTGGGTTTAAATATTTACAAAAAATGGGATATGCAGGACAAGGACTAGGAAACCATACATAAGGAATTATTCATCCTAGCACACCAACTACTCAAAAAGTACAAGAAGATCTTAGTTATATGAAAAGGCCATCAAATAATAAAAAAGGAAAAACCACACAGGCTATTGTTTATACACACTTATTCAAAATAGATCCATAACCAACATAAAAAGTTCATAATTTACATCTACACTAAAATTGGTATACCCTCATCCAATTGATGACATAGATTCCCTAAATATTTGGACATTAGATGAATTTTCAAATTATGAATCTCTCTTAGAATACTTTAAGGCATATGAGGATCTACATTACTTTAATCATAATAATAAGTTTCCTCACACCATTATTGCTAAGGCATATTTTGGAAAGAGTGACAATTATAATGTCCATATCCAAGTAGATGACCCAAATACCAACCCTATAACACCATATATGTAAAATAGATCAAATATAATTAATTAAGAGATAATAGAATTCCATTATAGAATAAATAAATATCTAAGATCAATATTGTTAGCATTTACGTTACAAGAAGATGAAGGAAAAACATTTCAAAATTTTATACATGATGCCCCATATTTATTTTTGTGTGTTTAATCAAATATGCCATGAATTGACCCCAAAATTGCATTAAAAATATTTGTAATTTATCCTAATGCCATGTCAATGCAAGAAAATATCATAAAAATACATCCAAAAGTAGCTTTGTTAGTTAAATAAGAAATGCAAATGTAGGATTTATTCAATTCATTAATTTTCTCGAGTGGGTCTCTAATATAGTACTAGTTGCAAAGTTGAATGGATGAATTTAGTGTTACATATATTATCGAGACTTTCATGATTCTTTTCCCAAAGATAAATTCCCATTACCACATATTTAAAAAAATTTCAAATCTACAACTAGTTATGAGATGTTACCATTCATGGATGGTTTCTCAAGATACATTCAAATAAAAATTAATTTGGTTGATTAAGAAAAGACTTCATTTACTACACCATGGGGATCCTTTTGTTTTATATTCCTTACCTTCAAATTGTAAAATTCTTGACCCACTTATCAATGAGCCATGATCCATATATTTCATGACTATATACATCAAATAATGGAAGATAGTGTGGATGATCTACTTTCCAAATAAAGAAAATGAAAAGATCATGTTATATATTTGTGGGTTTTTCAATAGTTATAGAAATATAATGTACACCTAAATCCAAATAAATGTGTATTTAGGGTATCTACAAGTAAATTATTGTGATACACCATATCTTAATGGGGCATTGAAATAGATCTATAAAAGGTGAAAGCTATTTTATACATGCCTTCACCAAAAGGACTAAACCAAATATGATCATTACAAGGAAAAATCTAGGTAATAAGGCATTTTAGGCCCAATTAGCTAATAAGACACAACCCTTCACATTATTACTCAATAAAGGCACAAAATTCAAATGGGATACCAAATGTCTAAAAATCTTTGATGCAATTAAATAACATCTATTTAATCCACCTATTCTTATGTTCCCAAAACTAAACATACCTTTATTATTATACATCTCAGCCATAGATTATGCCTTAGGGGATTTATTGGTACAATGTGATGATGATCATAGAGAGTTTTCTATTTATTATGTTAGTCACATACTTTTTAACTATGATATAAATTAAAATACCATGGAAAATCTATGCTTAGCCCTTATTTTTATTGCATAGAATTTGTGAGACTACATGCTCAACAATGAGACATAGGTTATCACATAGGTAGATTTTCTTGAATTCCTTATGTCAAAGACACATTTATTAGGATGCATAGCTAAAAAGGTAATGTTACTCATGGAATTTGATCTAAAATTCATATCTCAAAAAACTATTAAAATATAAGTTATTGTAGACAAACTAGTTGTAGCTCCATTAATAGATGCATTACCAATCAATGATGATTTGTGTGATGACTTTATTTCATATCCCACTATTAATTATGTTTGTACCATGTACTTTTATGGATCCAAATGTGTTACAAGCATTGACATTATCATCATCTTCATTACTCCTTAGGTATAACCTATGTTATTTTCATATTATTTAGGGTTTTTGTGTATAAATAACATAACAAAATATGAGGCATTGATACTTGGGTTATGTGTACCATGCACATTGTAGATAAAATCATTACAATTATATGGGGATTCTTAGCTGGTGTTTAATCAAGTTTTATAAATTTATAAAACAAATGAATAAAAATTAATCCCATATAAAAAATGTCATAGCGAGTACTGACACACTTCAATCCTTTTTCAATACAAAGCATACCTCAAAAGGACAACTGACATGTTGATGCCATAGATAACACAAATTTTATGATTCAAATTAATTACTTATAACGCAGTAAATTTAGAGTGGTATAGTGATATAAATATAACTTGTTATACAAAGTTTCTATCTTGAATGATGTTACACATAATGGTAAACACAAACTATAATAGGAATTAATTAATTATGTTCTAATTGGAGAATATATATTAAAAAAATCATTATAGGTAAAATTTCCTTGGTGCCTTAGTGGTGATGAGAATAAAATTACCTTTTTACAAGTATATGATAGTGAATGCAGATGTTATTTCCATGGAAAAACAATGTCTTAAAAGAATTAGACAAGGGTATTATTGTCCTAAAATGTAACAAGAATGCCAATAGCATGTTAAATTATGCCCACAATGTCATTAACATAGAAATTTAAATCATGCCCTCTCACTTAATATTTATCCATGGACATTATATCTTTGGGGCTTTGACTTAATTGGAAAGATGAATCTATAATCATTAGAGGGTCACAAACTCATACTTACAGATACTAAGTATTTCAAAAAATGGTTAGATGTCATACCATTATCATTGACTATAGTTTTATATCCCCAATGGGTTACATAATGGATACAATAATTTTTTTTAAACATAAGGTACAATTAAAAATCATCTTTAATTATTTTCAAGATTATTGTTTGACTACTAAATGTATCCATGGCATTAATTGTAGAAATTTATTAACCCACTAGCTAACAATATGATTCATTTAGTTTTTAAATAGTTTAAATTAGATTTCAAGATGAATACCTCTCATTAAATATATAGTGGAAAGAAGAAAGTACAATAGAACAATGATATAATCCACATTTCAATCATAAATGAGCCTATAACCATTATTGTCATAATATTTATAATTAGTTATAAGTCTCATAGCCAATGATGTGTTGATTATCCATAAAATAATAATGTAAAAATTACATTTTAGTACAAAGTCAAATATATAATATGATGTGTACAATAGTACAAGAGAGCTTAAAAAGTAGCTCAATGATCCATAAATATAGCATGAATATGATCTCAAATGGTTTAAACATATGATAGAGGGAGAGCATAATCTGAATGCTTTACCTCCAATCATAGACCAATGGTATCATACACATCTTCCCATTGGGAGTTACCCTACCCTTCATGGAGAGGTAGATAAGAACATTACATATATAAAGAAATCAACTAAAACATGTGTGTGTACAATCACTAATACATGTAGCAATCAAATAGACCATGAAATCCAACTCTCTATCTAAAATGACATTAGCATACACATGTAAACTAAAAAATGAATGACATCTCAGATATAACATTATTTTGGCCAAAGTTTTTATTATAGAAATCATGTTTAAAAATATAAGTCAATTCCACTTACACAAAAATCTCTACTACTAAATCATAACTATCAGATGATATCAAGAGATAGGTATATTATTTGCATATCAGCATTCTCATATAATTATTTCATGTTATCCAAAAGTAAAATCTAATAATTTTCACATAAGATTCAAAGTAGAATAACACATATTGTAGCTAACACTCAATCTAATAGAAAGATAAAGTAATGAACCTAAATACTATCAAGACAATAAAATTACAATAGGCAAAGCTTCTAAAACAATAACCTGTATTGATTTGTATTGAATAATTCAAATAAATATAAACCATGCATAAATAAGCCTCAACTCAAAATTTGAGTTGACATGCAAAATTCATAACTCTAAAAATAAATAAAAATCAACCTATTATTTTTAGCAGTTGTTATTTTTAGTAAGTTTCACATGTAAGTGTGCATAACTCTAAAAATATCAAAAATTAAACTAAACATTAAAATTAACCCATCGAATGAATATCAACTAAAACTAAAGTCCAGTTATAAAAATATATAATTTCTAAATTTAGAAAAAAAAATATAAATAATATTAAACTATAATTTTATACCCTTAAATGGTCATGTATGGCCTCCAAAAAATATTAGAAACATCCCATAACTATAATGGTGGGTTATAGATGCATTGAAATTTTTGATATTATTTTTTTTATCATAAATATAGGCTTGAATGGAGCTATGAATCAAAAGTTATGGCCTCTGAAAGTTTGGTCTCTTTTTCTACATCATTTTCCTCTGGTTGAAAATAACTTGACTCTTGCAAGTTGATCTGATTCTATTGTTCCATTTGTTCTTATCAATATTATTCAACTTCCATTATATAATCTAAGTGTTGTCTTTATATTTTAATCTTTCTCACTATACTAAATGCCTATCATAACTTCATTGCCTTATGTTTACTATCTTCTTCTCCAGAACCTACACTATCTTTTCTCTCTTCTTCTTTAGCACCTATTGTTTCCAATCTACTTCTGCATTTTCTTTATCGTCACCATCTTCTCCAAGAAAATAATATAAATATAAAAAATTAAATACTGGAGAGATATCAAAATTATATGTTAAACTCACCTTATAATTATTGTCATTGATTTTATTTGAAATTCTACATGGTCTAATTTTCTTGTACTTTAACTTGTTATATGTGCCTTTCAGAAATCTCTCTTTTCTCAAGTAAATCATCACTAAATCTCCTTAAAATATTTTCAAATTTTTGTTAACATATGTTTATACTTTATACTTTATACTTTTTATTACTTTCCTACAACTTTCTTCTTATGTCTTCTTATAATTGTTGTATGTGTTCTGCAAACACTTATGCATCATCACTAACTCATTCTATAATAAGTAACCATAAAAAATCTAAAACACTCATAGGATTTCTCCCATAAATAATATAAAATGTTGATTTTTCTATTGATTTATTCATTGAACTATTATATGTAAACTTAGCTTGCGGTAAAGCCAAGTCCCATTATGTGGACTTCTCTCCAACTATGCATCTCAACAAACTTCTCAAGCTCTTGTTTACAACTTTTGTCTATCCATATATTTGTGGATGGTATGCACTACTAAATTTTAGCTTAGTCTCTATCTTCCTCCATAAATTCATCAAAAAATGACTTAGAAATTTTGTGTCCCTATCTGATGTAATGGCTTAGAACACCATGCAACCTCATAATATCCTTAAAATTAGTTCTACAACTCTAGTGGCATCATTGGTTTTCTTATATTCAATAAAATGAGTCATCTTAAAAAACTTGTCTACAACAAAAAAAATTGAATAATTACCTCTTTGTGTTTGGTAATCCCAACACAAAATCCATACTCAAATCTATCCATAGTCCTCTTGGAACTGGTAATGGTATGTACAGTCCTATATTTTTTTCATGTCTTTTTTCCATGTGACATATCCTATAGCTTAAAACATATCTTATCACATCTCTCCTAATATTTGGCCAAAAATACTTTTCCTTCACCAAAGCTATTATCTTTTCCTTACCAAAATGTCTAGCCAAACCACCACTATGTAATTCTCTTATTATGTTGTCTCTTAGAGACATAATTGGAATACATAATTATTTCTCTTTGAAGAGATACTATCATGCATAATATACTCTTCATAAACATTAATTGTATCACCTGTCAATGGATTCATATATTTCTCAACTATCTTTCCAAAATCTAGATTAGTATTGTACACTTCTTTAATAAATTTAAATCTGACTACTTCACTCACCATATTAGTTATCAACCCCACTCGATTGATCAAATCATAAGCTACTTGATTATATTTTCCTAATTTTTTCTTCAACATAAAAATATAACCTTGAAAGAAAGATACCCACTTTGCATGCCTACTATTTAACTTCTTTTGAGTGTTCACATACTTCAAAGCCTCATGATCAGAAAATAGGATAAACTCCTTACATATTAGGTAATGCCTATATTGTCTCAATGTTTGTACAATGGCATAAAATTCAACATCATATGTATAATAATTTCTTCTTACCACATTTTAATTTTCACTAAAATATGGTATTGGCTTCCCTTCTTGACTCAACATAGCACTAATTCCCACAAACAAAACATCACAATCAACCTTAAACACTTTGATAAGGTAATGTTAAAATAGGATTTTATATAATTTTATTCTTTAATAACTCAAATATATATGTCACTTCCTTTGTCCATGCAACTTATTTTCCTCTCATACAATTTATTATTGGTGAAATAAGACTACTAAAATTCTTAATGAAATTTATATAAAAATTTGCTAAACCATGGAAACTTATTAACTCTATGATGTTCTTTGGAATAGTCCAATCAATAATTTCCCTTAATTTTCTTCATCCATTCTTACATCATCTGTTAAAAATACAAATCCCGAAAATACTAAATTATTCTACATAAACTTATACTTCTTTAAATTCGCATAGAGATTCTCTTTTATTAAGAATTCTGATACCATTCTCATATGTTTTAATTGATCTTATTTAGTTTTATTGAATATTAAAATATCATAAAAATAAACCACTACAAACTTACCACTTTGTTGTCATAGCATTGTGTTCATCACCCTCATAAATGTTTTAGGAGCATTAAATAATCTGAATGGTATCACCATCCACTCATATAAACCATCTCTAGTCTTGAATGTTGTTTTCCATTCATTCCCTTGTTAGAAACACAATTAATGAGAGGGGGGGTGAATTAGTCTTCAAAAACTTTTAGTCAATTACATTTAATTATCTATGAACTATGAAATCAACATAGTGATCTAACAATGCATTAAAAACCAATCACATGAGCCTAAAACAAGATAACACATACCATATGTGGCAAAACCTCATGGGGAATAAAGACCATTTAAACAAATCTTTGAAAAACTATCTTATAAGATAATGTATCAAATTTAGTTGATCACCAACCCAACATGAAACATAAACCCTAGATTTATCAAGCACCCACTTGATAGGAAGATACAACCCCCTATGATTAAGCACCAACTCAGTTAAAGGAAATTTCTACAAGAAAAAACTTATTAGACAACTCCAAATACCTCTTTAACAATCATCAAATCAATCAATACTAATTTTATAAGCTCCAAATTGCAAGGAAGCTTCAACTCCCTCAAGCACCAACTCAGTCAATCACACTTCATTCTACTTAGCTCTTTATCTATTATATCTAAACTCTATCCACTTTCATACATAAATAAAACATATTTGATGGAACTTTGATAGCCTCACAACATATGATGATCACTCCATCCTTACTCCATTTGATCTCTCTCAAAACTACCTCTAGGCTTCTTCGCTTAACTAACCCTCTCCAAGATTAATTAGGTCATGTGTCTTTGATATTCATCTATAGATTATCTATATGATCACCATGAAATTTTTATCTTCTCTCTCCTAAGGTTTTAAAACATGTTACCTAACCTCCTTAGGATCATCAATTTATCAATCCATTTGCTTACTCTTATCTTATTCAAATAGAACTAAAATGTCTTGTATATATACTCATCTCTTATTCATATATCACTTGGTCAGTCACACATAATTAACCCCATAGTTTCACCATATAATAAATATTATTACATCTCAAAAAAATGAATCAAATGATCTTTGATCCCTTGTTGGTCTATCATAACTCTATAAGACCTCATTTCACTTTTAGGTCTCATGGAGACCTAATTGCATTTAGGCCTTCTTATCAACACGTTACCATTTAATCCATTATAAATCATTACACCTATATACATGGAATAATAATTTCAAAAAACATATAAAAATACCTTCTCCAATATCCTCTAAGATCCATAACACCTTTTAGGTTCAACTTCTTCATGAAATCTCTCCATAGTACTTGGTCCTATTAAGCATGTGTACACCAAAAGGGCTGACATTCAATATTGAGGGCCAAACACACTTAATCCACTAAAAATGATCAAAAAATGCAAATATATAATTTACATGACCTCAAGTTCATTAAAAAATTCATTATACACTTCCACCTATATCTTAAGGTTTTAAAATAATCTCTGTAACTTACTCAGAACTACCAATTTTCCTCAGAGACTAGTCATGGTGACTTGGAACTCCAACTCCTATGTACACACTTTCAAATAATACTAATGCATTAAAAATATTATATTACATATATAAAACATATCCAAACACAAAAATCATATGTCTAATACTAAAATATTGGTCTTTCAAACCAATATCTTGACCTTATATCTCACAAGCCAAACTGAACCAGATAGGTCATTTTGTGAACAACTTTTTCACCATATTCACTAACCTCAAAAAATTCTTAAAATAATATTCATGACTTTAAAGTTTTTAATAAAATATCCATGTACTTTATTTCATAATTATACCATGAAAATACACTCAAATTCATCTTCTCATCTATGCCTGGGTTTTTCAATGTTCACACCATTAGGTATGTCTATGACTGGCTAAATTAGATGACTAGTTTTGCACATGTGAAGGATAAAACCTATCCATAAACCATCATAGGCATGAATTATGATTCTCTATCTTATTTTTCCATCCATTTTATTTCCTTGGCAATTGTAAATTTTAAGAGATATAGCAAATTATTCATAAATAAGCCTATATTTGTGCATTTTCTCTTTCATCTAACTAACCACCACCACTTGGAGATACTTGTGAGAGTTGAATACATGATCCAATAGTTTTTATATGTATTTTAGACCATTATATATTATTTTAAACAATAAATTCCACATTGGGTCCTTATTAGGGTTTGAGGTAGGTTTAACATAGGTTTTGGTATTAATGATTGTTCATAAAGGACTACCTTTTAAATCTAAAATCAATTCTTGGAAATATTATCTATGAACCTTCCCCATATCTCCTTAATATATTAAGTTCCCATGCATAGGTTACATGTGCCAATGAACATTTGAAAGTGTTTCTTGGGTTTTAATACCTCATTTTATTAACTCAAAAAATCCTAAAATAGTGTTTCATGTGATTTCTTTCAAACCAAAGCCTCAAAATTTGTGAACATTCTTAAATAAATATATATTATATTTGTATATTATTGCATATGCATACTTGCCTTTACATCTAATCGACATACCTCATTAGGCTAGGTAGGGTCTAGGAGTGGTCTAGGTGCAGACTTAGTCTAAAGTTCCTACCCCTAAAGGCTCACTCTAAGACTCTAATATATTTTTATACACCTTACTCACATGATAAAACAATGACATACAATTTCTCACATGCCTAAGTTTAGTCACCTCATAATGCCACCAACTCATACCTTTACCTGCCATGATTGGGTTTCAACTTCTAATTTACTTAACACCTTGACTTGTTCCTTCCATGTCATGACCTCAAAAAAACATCAAATAAGTAGACATAAGACATCACAACACACTAATATCATTGTACCATTCTCTTTATGATGACAACAAACTTTCACAGCCTCATACAAACCTAAAACCACATGATCAAGCTTCATATGACTTGACATCTCTCATTTATGCACCAAAATACCTTTGAAACCAATCTTGACATTGATGACCTATACTTTCATGAACCATAATACATTAATTTCCTTCAAATTTTCTCAATACAACACTCTCGTATGCATCACACATTGTCATATTAGGCTTAATCACATTTGACATCATCCTTCACAAGATGTACCTTTGACATCAATGACAATGATTAATAATCTCCCCATTTATCATTGATGTCAACCACTCTAAAAATTTTATCCCTCATTCTAAACTTTCTCCCCCTTTAACATAGATTACAAAGAGATGCCTGCAACTTATTGGATCATAATCCTTGCAACCAAAACACTCAACACATAGGATTATGAGTTTATAAATCATAATACAAACATGTTCCCCATATCTCCATGCATAAATTCTTGGCACTACTCACCTGATCTTGGAGCTAATTAACCACCTAATTATCTCCCCCTAAGTATTTGGCTTCCTTAATGACTACAAGGGGTTAGAATTACACCTAATTCCTATCTTTGGTATTCAAATATTGTCTTTGGAAGTGGTTTGGTCAAAATGTCTTCAATTTGATCCTAAGTAGAAACATATTCAAGTCTAACACTTTGTTCACTTACATACTCTCTTAGAAAATGATACTTGATGGGAATGTGGTTAGTCCTTGAGTACATGATAGGATTCTTTGAGATTATTATAGTACTTATTTTGTCACAATAGATAGGGCTAGGACCATCATACACCACCTTGTTGTCTTTTAAGGTATGTATCATTCATAGGACCTAAGTGTAACATGAATTTGATGAAATATACTCAGCTTCATAAGTGGATAATGCTCCTAATGGTTGTTTTTTTCTTATCCATGAAACTAGGCACCCACCTAAGAAGAAAGTTCCTTCACTAGTACTCTTCCTATCATCTAGATTTCCTACCCAATATGCATCTATATAGGCTATCAAATTAAACTCCTTGCTCCTTCGATACCACAACCCAAACTCCATAGTCCCCTTAAGATACTTGAGTATCATTCTAACTGCTTGAAAATGATTTTTATTTAGATCTACTTGAAACCTTCCCATAAGACCTACTACTTGCATGATGTCAGGTCTAGAGGTAGTGATGTCTAGAAAACTTCCAATCATTGACCTATATGATGTCTAATTGAGCTTTGGAGACTCATATTCCTTACTCAAATTACACCCTATGATCATACATGTACAAAATACATTTAAATATTCCATCTCAAACTTCTTCAACATATCTCTTACGTACATGGCTTGTGAAATGAATATACCTTTTTTTAGGTTGAGTGATTTTCAACCCAAGAAAGAATGATAATTCTCCTAGCATTAACATCTCAAAATCCTTCTTCATCACCTCTACAAAATCCTTGGTCTTTTTCTCATTGCTCCCACCAAATATTATGCCATCCACATAGACAACTACTATAAACTGATGCTCATCTTTTATTTTTATGTAAAGATTACTATCTGCAACTCCTCTTTTGAATTGTTGATCCAATATATACCTATCTAACCTAGCATACCAAACTCTAGGAGCTTGATTTAGACCATAAAGAACCTTTTTCAATCTACAAACATAGTCCTTGTTACTTTATAGTGAGAACCCTCAAGTTTCTCTATGTACACCTCTTCTTCCAAGTTTCCATTCAAAAAGGTAGATTTGACATCTATCTGGTACACCTTAAACCATTTGAATCTTGCATATACTAGAAAAAATATGATGGACTCAAATATTTCCACTAGAGTAAAGGTCTCCTCAAAATCTACCCCTTAAACTTGTGAATATCTCTTGCATACCAATCTAGCCTTATTCCTAGTGACTTCTCCATATTCATTCAACTTGTTTTTGAACACCCTTTTTGTGCTAATGACATTCTTATATTTAGGCCTAGGAACAAGTTCCCAAGTCTCTTTCTTATCTATTTGTTCTAACTCCTCATTCATATCACATATCCAAAACTTGTCTTTGTTTTCTTATATAAAGTTATTAGGTTTAATATTAGATAATAGAGAAACATTCTCTTGATTTAGGTTACTTACTAGTCTTCTCCTTATTTGCATACCTGCATCCTTATTGCTGATGGTTTGTGACTCAGGGTGATCTCTTTGAATCTGTCTCAAGGGACCTTTTGAGTCTTGTCTTTCCTCAACTTATTATTATTCCTCATCAACTTATATTATTTTCTCTTCATTTTTGAATTCCATATTCTCTGATGTATCTTTTGACTATGAGTATGATTTCCTTATATCATCAATCTTCACATTGGTGCTTTCTACTATCTTTTGTAGCCTTTTGTTTTAGAATCTATAAGCTAAGTTCATTGATGAGTATCCCAAGAATATACCTTCATTAGACCTAAAATCAAACTTACATAAGTCTTCCTAATCTCTTTTGATGAAACATTTGCTCCCAAACACTTTAAAGTGTTCCACATTAGCAGGTTTGCCTTTCCATAGTTCATAAGGGTTTTTGTTGCCATTAGTCCTTATTTATTCTCTATTAAAGATGTAGACTATAGTTATCACTACCTCTCTCTAATATCCATTAGATAATCTAGACTAATTTATCATATTTATTTCCATCTCTAAAACTATCATATTCTTTCTTTCCACTACCCCATTCTGCTTAGGTGTCTTAACTACTGAGAACTATCTCCTTATCCCATGATCCTCATAAAAGTCATCAAAATCATTAGACCAAATGTATCCTCCTCTATCAAATCTTAGACACTTAATCTTCCCATTATTATCATTCTCAATAAAATCATTGAATGCCTTATACTTGTCAAGAGCTTCTAACTTTTCTTTTAATAATTCTACCCAAGTCATTCTTGTGTAGTCATCTATGAGTAACATGAAGTAGTTATCTCCTTGAATGATTTGGATTCTTGTAGGTCCACATAGATTAGTGTGTATTAACTCAAATGGTCTTCTAGTAGAGTAATCTTTGGACTCGAGCCTTCTTCTAGTCTGATTACCATGTTGACATGCCTTATAAAGTGTGTTTGTTGGTTTGGTGATCTTAGGCATATTCTTCACAGAATTTTTGGTGCTTATCTTGACTAGATTGTTAAATTTTATATGACCCAATCTTATATACCATAGCCAAAATTCATCCATATTTCTCATAAATCATCTCTCCTTCTTAATCTCATTCAATACATATAGATTATTCTCATTTTTATTGGTATTGGCAATTAGTCTTCCTGATTTGGCTCTCCTTATATCATATCCTCTATGATGAAAGGTTAGCGTATGTCCTTGGTTGCACATTTGACTCACATTAAGTATTTTATGTTTCAAACCTTCCACATACAACACATTTTCTATCTCGGTATTTCCATTATCTAAACTCAAGATGCCCTTGCCAATTATATTGGTAGTTGTGTTATCTCGAAATCTCACTATTCCTACAACATTTTTCTTCAATGATATGAACTTGATTTTATCTCCTATCATGTGGATTGAGCAAGCACTATCTACATATCATTTTATGCCTTCATTTTGAATGAGAAAGGTAGTCTAAGATATCATATATTCTTCTTTAGGCTTCTGCTCCTCCTTATAAAATAATCCATCTTGACTCTTAGGCTCAATATGATCAATACTAACTTGCCTTGGCTTCCACACCAATGTTTTACCTTTCTCATACACTCTAAAAGTTTTATATACCTTGTTAAGTCCTCTTGACTAATCACTTCTTCTCCCATGGTCCCATGATAACTCATCCCTTGATATCATTCTACAATCACTTGCTCTATGATTGAAGATAGGACTAACAAAACAATAACCATTGAAAGATTTGGAATACCTCATTGTATTGGGTTGCTTGATTGGTATCTTCATGTTGGTACTCTGGAATTGTTCTAATTTCTCATGCTCTTTCTCATACTTTTGCATCTTGTCTATGAGATTATCATGTTCATCCTTCAAGGAATCTAGATCTATCTTCAACTAACCATACTCAACTTATTTTGATATAAAATTTGCATTGACACCTTCTAAGTAATTTCTAATATCCTTGATGGTCTTCTCATCCCTTTTGGCTTCTTTAACCATGTCATTCTTCAAGGTACATATATGTTTCTTAATATACTTGACCATAGATCTCAAATCATGCTTCTTATTCTTTTAATGCTTCAAATCATCTAGGGCACTTATGATCTTAGCTTCAATATCTGATTTATATTCTCTTTCTTCATTTTCATAGTATACTTCTTCATCATACATGTTATCTTATTCTTCTTGATCACTAGACATTTTATGCTTCTTCAGACCACCTTAAAACTATTTGACCTACTTCAAAAGACCAAGATCTGATACCAATTATTGGAAGCATAATGACTGAGAGGGGGTGAATCATTCTTCAAAAACTTTCAATCAATTACATTCACTCATCTATGAACTTTGAAAGTAACACAATGATCTAGCAATGCATTAAGAACCAATCACATGAGCATGAAACAAAATAACACATAACATATGTGGGAAATGCTCACAAGGAATAAAACAACCAAAACTAATCTTGTAAAAAATATCTTATAAGATAATGTATCAAATTTATTTCAGCACCAACCCAACATGGAGCACCAACCCCAGATTTATCAAGCACCCACTTGAATTTAGCAAGCACCCACTTGCTAAGAGGTTACAACCCCCTATGACTAAGCACAAAATCAATAAAAATACACTTCTACAAGTACCAAATTTCAATTCAAATTTAACTCCCTCTTGACCAATAACCAACTCAATCAAGACCAATTTGATGAGCTCCAACCTGCAAGGAAGCTTCAACTCCCTTAGGCACTAACTCAGTCAATCACACTTCTTTCCACTCAACTCTTTATCTATTCTATCTAAAATATATCCACTATCATACATTAAAACACATATTTTGTGTAAATATGATATCTTATCAACATGTTATGATCACTCCTTCAGCTCTACTCCACTTAATCTCTCTCAGAACTACCTCTAAGCTTCTTTATTCAACTAGCCCTCTTCAAGACTGAATGTGTCATGTGTCCTTGATCTTCATCTATAGAATAATTATATGATCATCTATAAATGATTCTATGCTCTCTAATATGTTTTTAAAACATGTTACCAACCTCCTTAGTCTCATTTATTTATCAATCCATTTTCTTACTCTTAGTTTATTCAAATAGGCTTAAAATGCCTTGTATATATACTCATCTCTTGTTTATATATCACTTGGTCGACCACACATCCTTAACATATTAGGTTTACCATATAATATATATTATGACATCTCATAAACATGATTAAAATTATATTTTAGTCCCCTTTGGTCTATCATAACTCTATTATACCTTATTTCACTTTTAGGTCTCATGGAGACCTAATTGCATTTAGGCCTTCTTATCAACACATTACCATTTGATTATTTATAAAATATTAAACCTATATAAATGGCATAATCCTTTGATAAAACATCCAAAATGGCCTTATAAAACATCCTATGATCTCTATAACACCTTTTAGGTTCAACTACTTCATGAAACCTCTCAATAGTATTCAATCCTATTAGGCTTGTGTATACCAAAAAGTCTACCTTCCAATACTGAGGCTCAAACACACTTAATCCACTAAAAAATGATCAAAAATGCATATGAAAAATTTACATGACCTCAATTTAATTACCAAATGCATTAGACACTTCCACTCAGAGTTTAAGGCTTTAAGATCATCTTTGCAACATACTCACTTAGAACTACCAATTTTCATCAAAGACCAATCATTGTGACTTAGAAATCCAAAACATGTGTAGACACTTTCAAATAATCATGATTAATTCAAAATATTATATGAAATCTTATAAATATCCCTAAATACAAAACTCATATGGTCTAAAGCAAAATATTGGTCTTTCAGACCAATCTCATAAGCTTATATCTCATAAACCAAACTGAACCTGATAGGTCATTTTGTAAAAGAAATTTCACCATATTCACTAACCTAAAAAAATTATTCAAAGCATATACATGAATTAAAATTCCTAAAAAAACATCTCCATGTACTTGTTTTCATCATTCTACCATGAAAACACACTCAAATTCATCTTTTCATCTCTGCCTGGGTTTATTACTATTCACATCATTAGGTTTGTCTATGATTGGCTAAATTGGATGACCATTTTATAATATTTAAGGATAAAACATATCTATAAAAAATCATGGTAATGAATTATGAGTCTCTAGATTCTTCTTCCATCCATTTTCTTTCCTTATCCAAAGCAAATTATGAGAGCTACATCAACTTCTTAGTAAATAAGCTTGTATCTATGCATTTTCTCTCTCATCTAACTAACCACCACCACCTAGAGGTACTTGGGAGAGTTTAATACATGATCTAATATTTTTTATAGGTATTTGAGACTATTATAAAAAAAATTAACAATATCTTCCACATCGAGTCCTTATTAGGGTTTTAGAGAGGTTTAACACAAGTTTTGGTGTTAAAAATTATTCATAAAGGATTACCCCTTAAATACAAAACCAATGCCTAAATATTTTATCTAGTATCCTTCCCCATCTCTCCTTAATATCTTAGGCTCCCATGTAGAAGTTACACATGCCAATGAATGTCTAAAAGTGCTTCTCAAGTTTTGAGACCTCATTTTGTGAACTCGATAAAGATTAAAATAGTGTTCCATGCATTTTCCTTCAATCTATGGCCTCAAAATTTTTGAACATGCTTAAAAAAATATGTTACCTCTTTCCATTCTCACATATACATAATTTCCTTGAAATTTTATCTACATACCTCATTAGGCTAGGTAGGGTCTAAGAGTGGTCTAGGTGTAGACTTGGTATGAAGGTCCTACCCTTATAAGCTCACCCTGAGACTCTCATGGATAATTTTACACCTTAATAACATGCTCAAATAATGACATAAAATATATAACATGACTAAGTTTACTCACCTCATCATGCCACCTTCTCATACCTTCACCATTCCATGACTGGGCTTAAGCTTCCAATGCACTTGACACCTTGACCTATTCCTTTCATGTCTTGACCTCAAAAAAACATTAGAAAAGTAGACAAAACAAAATAGTACACTCGTATCACTTCACCATTATATTTTTTATGACAATAAACTTACACAACCTCATACAGACCTAAAACCACATTACCAAGCTTCGTATGACTTGGCATCTCTCTTCCATGCACCTAAACACCTTTGAAACCAATCTTGACATCAATGACTTGTACTTTCATTAACCATAATACATTATTTTCCTTAAAATTATCTCAAGACAATACTCTCATATAAATCACACACCACCAAACTAGGCTTAGTCACATTTGACATCATCCTTCATTAGATGCACTTTTGACATCAATGACAATGTTCAACACTCCTTCATAAATTTTAATCTGATATTATCCACTCCTTATATCAATCTTAGTAAGATATTTTGATCTTGCAAGAATGTCCATAATATCATGTAAATGAGGTAGAGGAAACCTATAATTGATTGTAATTTTATTGATTGTTATACTATCCACACATATCCTCCACCCTCCATCTTTCTTTGGAGTTAGCAATGTTGACATTGCACATTGACTCATACTCTCCCTTACTCACCCTTCCTCACCCTTCCTCACCAATTCAATAACATATTTATTTAATTTTTCATGTTATGCTACACTCATCCTATAAGCTTCTTGACTAGGTAGAACTAGTCCTAAAATAAAATCAATATGATGTTGAATATCTCTCTTTGGTGGCAAACCATCTGGTAACTCATCATGTATAACATCTACATATTCCTTCAACACTATTGTTGCTTCTATCGATACTTGCCCCACTTCTTTGCCTTCTTTATTCACTACTAGTTCAAAATATCAACTTGTCATCTTCATATCTTTGATAAATTATTTTTTAATCATCATGATTTTATCCTACCTTTCTTCTTTAAGAGGTAATAAAACTACCTTCATACCACCTTTCCAAAAACTATACATGTTCTTTGCTCCATCATGAACTGATTTTGTATTAAACTGCCATGACCTTCCTAATAACACATAGCATGCATCCATTGGTATAACATCATGACATATTTCATACTTATATGTTTTACCTATAGAAAACTTTATTAAGCACATTTTATCTATTTTAACTTCATTCCATTTATTAAACCATGAAATATGATAAGGATTAGGATGATTTTCACACTGCAAACCTAGTTTCTCAATCATGTCCTTAAAAATTATATTTTCACAACTACCACCATCTATAATTAATTTGAATATGTTACCTCCTTAAGTACATCTTATTCAAAAAATATTTATTCACATCCATTTATCACCACCTTATTCTTTCTTCACATGTTCTTTCCTTAGAATAATCATTGTTCTTCTCATCATGATATCTTTTACAATATTTATTGTTATAACTTTAGTATTTTCCTCTTATTTTTTAGCTTCAATTAAATTCACTTGTGGATGTTCCTCTTGCTTTATTTCCTAATCTTGGTAGTGTGTAAACTCAAAATCTCTATGGCCTTCTTTTCCTCATCTCTAACAAATATAAGACCTATGTTGATTTGAAAACCATCCTCTACCACCACCAGAGCTTCATACTCTCTAAAATCCTCTTTCTCTTTGTTGGTATTTGCACCACATGGTTATTTTCCTCTAGTGGTATTAAACTCACCTCTATTTGTATTAAATACACTTAATCCCCTTATTATATGGGATTGTCCTCTTCTTGGCCCAATAGATGTTTTTCTGAAATTCTATCTATTTTTGTTTTTCTTATGCCTTCAAAGTTAATCAATAAGCTTCCTACTTGAAAAGTATTCTATGCATGCTTAACTCATCTTGAATATAAAACTTTAAAACATTTATATACCTTATGACCATATATTATTATTTTTCATCATGATACACTTGTATGGAAAGCTTGTAAAACTCATCTATATACTCTTGTTTACTATGATCTTTTTGTCTCAAATTTTGAAATCTTTTGTATATGATTTGTGTATAATTCACAAGAAGAAATTTCTCCCTCAATTTTTTCTCCATATTTTTCCATGAGTTAATATTATCTTTACCTTTTATATGGATTTCTTTATGTTGGTGATTCCACCAAATCATTTCATGACCCTTCAATTCTTTGCAATCAAACTTTACCTTCTTGTCTTATCTCATAGTTTTCCATTCAAAAATATTCTCCATGTTGTTCATCCAATCTATCAACTTCTTTTGTTTTAAACTTATTCAATAATATATAATGTCAACCTTGTTGGGATATTTATTTTATATGCATTTTCATTTATTTCAAGTGGCATTGGTGATGACAAAGTGGTCTAATAGGTCAGTGAGATAGAGCATGGTGGCCCAATGTACTTGAGCAATGTGATACTTGCAAGGGTGTGTATGGGTGTCCTAAGTGGATGTTATATAGTTTAATATATCTTGGTATGATGATTTTTTACTTGTTCCTAATGTTTTATATGCTCAAGGGTTAACTTTATTTGGCCTTTATGAGGTATGCAGGTTAGTTTGTGCCTTTTAGGCTTGATCATGCATGGTTGCCTATAGGTTCTTAAGTCTTATGGCTTGTATGCCATGGTATGAAGCTAATTATTATTTTAATATGAATTTGGGACATTTATAGTATTTTGATAGGTTATATAGATAATTTTCAAGAGGTGGCTAGTGGTCTGTAAGATAGTTTGACCATTGGCCTAGTTGGCCTAGGTGGGCTTGTGAGGCCTTATGAAGGGTCAAAGGGTGTTTTCAAGTTGGTGAATATTTTATTTTCATGTGATATTATAATATATGTGTGTTCAAGTTTATTTAAAAAGTTATAGGTCATCAAATGAGATGTAGTGTTATAAAGGACTTCATGTTCTTCAGAGGGTGCTCAAATGGTGTATTTTAAGCTCGAGAGGAAATTTATCATGTTCATTAGCTCATATATGCTTTAAATGGGGAGATGATACTTTTGGATAAGTTTAATAAGGTTAATAAGAATTTTTTCCAAGCATTAATTAATGGATTAAGGTCCTATTATTTATGAATAATTGATAAGAAGGTAAGTAGGTTTTTATGTGTAAAATCCCTAGTCTTAGACCTGATTGGAAATATTTTAATTTTAGGTGCTCAAAAATATGTTGGATGGTTAGGATTATTATTATAGGTTTAATAAGACTCCTATATTATTTTGAGTATGTTTTTATTTAATCTTGACTATTTGTGGGTCCCATAAAAAAATACTTCTTAACATTGTTTTTGACATTGTGAAAAAATGAGTGTGTGGTAAATATTATGACTTTCCTAAAATATTAATTAAAAATTTTATGAATATTCATTTCTCTGTGACAAATTTCTAGGTCTTCAAACTTGTCTAGTCAATATGAAGGAAAGGATGCCATGAGTGGAAAAGACCAATCAGAGTGAGAAGTGGAATTGGAAGGCCTAATCAGTGAGTAGGGATGGACCTAAACTATTAAATGTGATTTAATGGATGTATTCCCTCTATTCATTAAAGTTTTATTATTTTGAGTCATTTAGAGTTTATTGAATGGTTGACTCATGTTGACCATGATGGTTTTGCTAGCAAAAGGAACCTATTTTAGATGGTTGAGTTTTTTTATAAGGAAGATGGTTAGAACAAGTGTTTCTAATGGTTAGAGAGTGTTGATGATTTATTTAATATCTTATATAGTGATTTTTAGGGTTTTACCAATCTCTTATTGGTTAAATATAGTCTTACAAGTGGAGTTATGCTTCGTTTGTGACGTGTTTTTGGCATGAGCTCATGGTATGGTATAGAAAGCTTGTGCAGAGGATCATGACTAACCTTAGGAGACATAAATAATTCTTCATAAAATTTTATAAATAGATATGGCTGACCATAATCTAGAATGGTATATATACAAGAGGTTTTATGACCATTTTTTGTGAGTAGACCAAGCCAAGACAAGCATGTTTATATTTTGAAGACCTTGTGCGAAAGTTGTTGGGGGTTTTAGTGACAATAGTTTGTATGAGATTGAGTGGAGAAAATTTTCATTAGACTCAACACAATTTTTTGATTCTATTGATTATTTTTACTAGATTTATGAGTGCATATTTGTATATGAGTGAAAGATTTTGTGAAGGGATTATAGCTTATGTTGAAAATATAGCTTGGTGTTGGTGACTTGTGTAGAGTTGCAGACTTGGAGAAGAGTGTTTTTATATGGTTTTTATATCATATTGAGAATCAATCAAAGTTCAATAATTGCTCATTTTATAGCTGTTGTGTTGGTGTCAACATCTTAGACAAGTTGGTACTCCTTGTGAAGTGGGTACTTTACTAAATCCTCATGTATGTGATCATCTTATAAGACTATAGTCCATTTTTTTGTAGACTTTAGAGTGGTTTTTCTCCCCCATGAGGGTTTCCCACATAAATATTTGTGTAATGGTTGCATTCATGCTTGTTTTTTAGTTCATCTATCTTGCATATTGATGTGATTAATTTAATAGCTTGAAGAATTGGAAATTAGATTGCATTATTATTAAACATTGATTCACCCCTCCCCTCTTAGTGATTTGTACCCCTATCAAAAATTTATTCCTTCATTATTACCTTTTAAATATCTAACCATCTTCTCTTTCATTAATGATAATAGTTCTTGTTACTTCTCCACTTATAGAATTTCCTATTCATGATTTGTATCATCCTCAACATCATATTCTAATCTCTTTTATCTTTGATTTGTCAATATCTCATTTAATTATTATACTTATCTCTATAACTCTTGCATAGTCTAGTTCATCTAATAAATTCCTCCTCATCCTCTCACCATCTCTTACACATCCAATATTTGAATGTACTCTGATACCAAATAATAAACTTTAATACAATCAAGATAATAAAATTGTAATAGGCAAAGGTTCTAAAACTATAGTCATATAAAATGCAAAAATTGGTAACTTGAGCATGGATAATGACACCCAATCCTTAGGTCCCTCCTACTTGATCTCATGACCCTCTTAGGCTTACTCTCATTGATTTTCAATCATCTGTGGCCTTCCAAATTTGACCCCAACTAAGCCAAGACATTCTCTTCATGACTAATCCATCCCCCCAAGTCTCATCTGCTTAGGATAATAGCACCAAAGTTGGACTATAGTGTTGGAACCTAGGGTGTCCTCTTTTTAGCACTCCTACCCAATCACATTTCAAGCCCGAGTTACTATTTTTCCCTAATTCTTCTTGTTCATTATGTTTTACTAGTATGATTTCATCTAAACCATGACCAATAGATCCATATATAATCCCATTCAAAGATCATTTGGAAAGGGTTGGCAAATATCATTCAAGCAAGAATACAAGCAAGAACACTCAAGCAATCTTCCCTATTCTCTGTATAAATATAGCCTATACACTTTCAATCCAATTTATGTCTTTATATTAGTCCCTAATCAGCTCAAAAATTCTCAATTTTAGCATTTTTTACATTTTATTCACTATTGCACCAATCACTCTTAAAGGAAGAACTACATATGGATTGATCCCTGTTTAGAGTATTGGTATGTAGGCAATGTGTCCACACATAGGGTGTGAAACATGTCCAGTTCATCTTACACACACTAACCCCATTTGCCCTATTTTCCAAAGTTTCTTTCAATTGTATAGAAGATACAAGCACATGAATAATTAGCTCTACAAGGAGCTCTATTGATAGTGAGGACTTGAAAATTGGTACACAGGCTCACATTGAATAGGTGAACAAAACCTTAAAATCTTAAATCCTCAGGATAAAAATGATAGAGAAGGACTATATTGTTGAAGGCTAGGGTGTCTAGTTCTAGTCCTCCTTTCTAATCAAAAAATGAATTCTAGGATCCTATTTATAAAAGTGTCCCAGTCTCCCACACAAATTTCTAGACCCTGTCTCAGTCAGAACAATCCAAAATAAGCTAAGTTTAATTTTCTCTCTCTTTCTACTATTTTTTAAAAAGGTCTAATTGTAATTTAATTTCACAAATTAGTATATTTATTTAATATATTATTTACTAATTTTTCCTACTCGGACTTATTTATTAAATAGGAATAAAACTCTATTATTTATAAAAATAACAAATTAAAAACAATAACCTGTATTGATTTGTATTGAATAATTCAAATAATTACAAACCATACATAAATAAGCCTCAACTTACAATTAGAGTTGATATTTAAAATTCAAAACTCTAAAACTAAATAAAACTTGACCTATTATTTTTTACATTTGTTATTTTTAGTAAGTTTTGCATGCAAGCATTCGCAACCTTAAAAATAACCAAAAATAAACTAAAGAGTAAAATTAACCTATTAGATGAATATAAACTAAAATTCAATTCTGGTTATAAAAATATATGATTTCTAAATTTAAAAAAATTGAAAATAATATTAAATATAATTTTAGACCCTCTGATGCTTACGTATGGCATCCAAAGACAATTTATAACATCCCATAACCAAAAGGGTGGGTTATGGCTGCATTGAAATTTTTGAGATGGTCATTTTGGCATGAAGATGGGCTCAAATAGAACTACAAATCAAAATCTATGGCCTCTAGAAGTTCAGCCTCTTTTTTTACATCATAAAGTGCAAGCAGTCATAAATCCAAAATCTTATTATTTACATTCACTTAATCCACAATAATGATAGACATAATTTTATCAAATGAACTATGTTCAACACCATATTTGTATAGGAGAATATAAAAAGAATCAAATCATTCTATGTCCCTTCTCAAACATCCTTTAAACACAATTCATATCATGTCTAAATTAGCTCGTACAAAATATAAATTTTTTTTGTTCTCAAATTTACCAAAAGACAATTCAAAAAACTCAAAAAACTTTAGGATAACCATTGAACAATATATATTTCAATAATCTCTTTATAACCCTTACACAGTTCTATCTTATTTTATTATAAGAAGAATCATCATGATATTTTTACTAATATAAAAGAGTAAAACCTTGTAATTATACTAACTACTCACTCAAACCAATAAGGACCAGTAAAAAATAAATAAAATAGATTACAAGAATTCCAAAACATGTTCAAGTATATTATAAGACTAGATACTCGGTCCAAAACTCATATTGCAACCTTCAGCCATCCAAAACCATCATAAGGGGGTCAACTAAATGCTTAGATTTAATATCTCAAAGTAGGATCTCTATGAATTTGTATACATATCTGGGTAAAATCAACTTTATGATTATCCATAGATATGTGTACATTCATTTATATGCATGAATAGAGAAGTTCCAATATATATATAAGCTCTAAAATTTTCATTCTTAAGCATTGCATATAATGCATATAAGAATAATCAAATGTTCATAGTTACCTATTTAAGTATATTTATATCTACATGTATTATGTAATTCAACTTAATACCCTAGTATAGCTTACAGTTATGAGTACAATCATATACATTTAGTGTTACTATTTCTTAATATGTTTTTTTCTAAAAATTGGTTACATATAATTACAAATGTTTTATCATTTTTTACTTTCATATAGATAGTTTGATATATTCTCATACATATATATATATAAATATTTGGGTGTATATATATCTAGTATCTTATATATCAACTCCCATATGCAAATTAACCCCCAATCATCAATGAACAAAAATAATAAATACAATTGTACATATAAGCTCAAATTACCTCATTAATGCCTACATTTATACTATATCACCCAAAAATGAGATAATGAAAGTATATTTTTAATGTCTCACTACCAGTTGATTATGAATTGGCACTCATAGTTGAGTGTAAATAACTAGGTCTACAAATATAACATTATACAGTGTCAAACAACTCAAAATATTTTTTTCCCAAATGATTACAACCTAATTATATACACACGGATTTTTTAATCCAAAAATCCCTTACATAGGTCTACAAACATCCTTAACCCTATACAATTAGATAGTTTTTTGATGTCATTCAACTAAAATGGGGCATAGCATAATAGGCAAATATTGATATTAAACAAAGGCCATGTCTGAATCTAATATGGCTCGACCCTCAAATCTATAGGCCTGAGGATGGAACCTAGTTCCATCCCCATATATATAGACCTAAAACCTACCATTTTAGAGTAATTTTAACTAAATACCATCATCACATACATTCAAACAATATGGATAAAAACCCATAATAAAACCATATTTTCTTACCTTTCAAGACTGATACCAATCATGAATAAAAATAGTTCAAGAAAGACTGACCTAGTTATATGGTGTTTTTCATTTAAATGTGTGTATTAATAGCCCTATTTTTTCTCCTTCATTGAGATTTATGCCCTTCTTTGTCATGATGCTATATTTTTTCCCTTCATCTTCCATCTTATTATTTTTCTATCACCCATGCACAATTTTCATGCCCTAGTCACTCTCCTACAACCCTGTGAGCTAAACATCATGAAACTTTCCTTAATCAATGCACCACTACTTCATTTTATGTTCAACTCATAGTCAAGAGCTCCATATCTAGGCATGGGGCATAATAAACCCTCATCATTCCAAAATTTCAAGGTCAACTTCCCAAATCATAGCAACTGAATTAAAAAAAAACCCTAAATTATTTTCCTTTTTTACTTTGTAGCATATGACTATGATAATACCATCATAATATTAAGTCTCAAGATTCTTAAATGAAAACCTAACTTTACTTCCTTATAAATTCATTATATATATATATATATATATATATATATATATATATATATATATATGACAATGGATGTAAATACCCATATTATTTAAAGCTTTGAAGTCCATTTAAATCAATTTTATTTGGGGGTGTATTTAATCTTTACTTATGGCACTAAAAAGGGACAATAAAAAAATAATTAAATGAGATCAATTCAGAAACCCAACAGGGTCAATAACATTTCCATGTAGTGTCACAAACAACATAATGTGACCAACTAAACTAAGATACATAAATAATCAAACTAGACCAATACACTCATGCATTTACAAAATATAATATAGTGAAAATTAATACATTATAGTAGGTTCTAAAACAGATTAAACATACACATATGAATCACAGCTTGTGATGAACTCAATAAAGCAAACAAGACTTGTATGTTGTCAAATAACCAATGCAAACAATATTTATTTTTTCAAGCAAATATATGTGGTGTGTGCAATTTTGGTGGATTTTTTTCAAAACCTAAGCTGGTATCTACACTCCTTCTTTGATGATACTCTCCCTTTGCACTGCTTGTGAGGGTATAATATTCCTTCAACTACCTCAATCAAACAAATGGGTAGTTAGTTTGAAATCATAATAGTCATCATTATATAAACATAAATAAATTATTGAGTGAAAATAACCTATAAATAAAATCATTCATCATGATCGTAAAGCATATTATGACATATACAATATCCATCCAATCATAGTATTGATCACAAAATAAATAATATAAATGTCATCCATAAAACATATATACATAAATTAGGTATTAAAAATAGAATTAAAAAACATTAGCCTCATAAACCTCTATCAATACTTAGGTAGTTTAGTTAGAGTGGTACATGATGTGACATCTTACCCCATAAAATAGGTCATCATCTTGATGACATTTATTTCAAACAATAGTTATATAAATAAAAACAATGTTCAATAGAAATATAAATAATATTTAATAGAAATATCATTTGAATAAATAAGAAAATAGTCTCAAAATTTTCTCATAGTCCTCTCATGTAGCATTATCCTCAAAATATTGGTCCCACAAGACCTTTCATTATGATATTGCTATGTTACATAAGCTAATATTGTGAGTATCAATTATTTTGAATGGTTATACTATGACCACCCCTAGATCTTGAATATGTAATGCATTCTAATCCAACATGTCAAAGATTAGCAATATAATTTTTAAGATACATGAAAAATATTATGTATTTGAGCTAAATTTGGTGGAAATACAAGTTTATATGGTACATGATTAATCACTTGTAGAACCTCAAAGGGTCCCACATATCTTGGTGATAACTTTGCTCATTTCCCAAACTTAATAACACACTTTTGAGGATTGACCTATAGAAAAAATTTATCTCCTACTAAGAACTACCTTTTGTTCTTTTTATATTAGAATAAATTTTTTGCCTATCATTAGCTTCAACTAATATTTTCATTATTAATTTTACTTTTTCTTCCATTTATATAAGCATATAAAGCCCAAAAACCACTCTATCTTCCAATCTATCCTAGTTGATTGGTGTTTTACAGGTCCTACCAAATAATGCATCGAAAGGAGCCATGTTATAGTTTATTGGTATGATTTTTTATAAGAAAACTCAACCAAATGTAGGAATTACTTATACTTTTATTGTAAGTCTATGAAACACATCCCCAAAATATCCTTCAAGACCTGATTTATTATTTTTGTTTACCCATATGTTTCTAGATGGTAAGCCAAACTAAAATTTAGTTGTGCTACCAAAGTTGAATTGAGGATTTATCAAAACCATAAAGTCATCCTAGGGTCCCTATCTAAAATAGTCCTTTCTAGAAACCCATGCAATCTATAAACCTATTTACAAACCTTTTGACAAGCATTAGTGCATCGTATGTTAAATTACCTAGAATGAAATAATATACCTTGGTAAGTCTGTCCACAACTACCAAGACCATGTCATGATGATTTTTAGACATAGGCAAAACTTGGACAAAGACCATGTTAATAACTTACCACTTCCATTTTGGTATGGAATGTGAGTACAACCCATCAAGATACACATGTTCAGCCTTAACTCATTAACATTCCAAACATCTAGATACAAAATTTGTTGCATCTTTTTTTATTCCTTTCCATAACAATGGTCTTAATTTTTATAATAGCTTAGTCACCCTAGGGTGTCCTAAATATGGAACATTGTTTACTTCCTTTAACATGATATTATTCAAATTTTCTTTGTCATGTACATATATTATGTCATTATACCTCAAAAGTACATCATTTTTTAATTGAAAACCTTGGTATCTACAATCCTGAGAATTCTCAATCAAAGCTTTCCTAACCTACTCTTAGATTTTATCTCTCGATGAAAACTTTACTACTTGATCTTGAAAACTAATTCTATGACTAAGGGCATATGTGGTTATGTTCTATTTACCCTTAATGTAGTTAATGTCAAAATCATAATTTGACAAAAAATCTAACCACTACCTCTATCGAGTATTAAGGTTAGATTGGATAAATACGTACTTGATATCCAAGTTTTTAACTTTAAGTTTAAAAGGATTTCTGAAAAAATAATGCTTCCACACTTGCAAAACATGAATTATAGCAGCTAATTCTAATTCATGAGGAATATAATTTTCCTTGTATGGATTCAATTTCCTCAATTCATATACCAA